>OZ012695.1:2593444-2618444 GCA_963942565.1 Maea johnstoni | reverse complement strand
GTTCCAGTACCGGTATCCCTTAACGGTGTCCAACCCAAATCTCATATATATTTTACTCATAGAAGAAAACATTGATTGACTAATATATTCATTTAACTCATTCACTCTTGCTCCTGTAGCTCTGTCTGGCTTATTTTGGGAGGTTTTCTTTTGGAATCCATGCTTAACCACATTGTTGTTTTAAATAAGAATAGATGAATTCATTGAAACAAATTTCTTTCAAGATAGTTCTCAGTGTGAACATGTTTTTTTAAAATTTCAATTGATACTCTTATTAGTAAGATATAACCAAAATTACTGAAATGGCATTTCAGGCTCTCTGCATTGAATGTGTTATTTCAAAGCAATGACTAACAAACAATAATTTGAAAATAAAATTTAAAAATATAAAAATAAGAAAATAAAAAATAAAATAAAAATAAAACTATATTAAATAATATAAAATGAAATATAATAAAATAAAATAAGATAAAATGAAATATAATATAATAAAATATATATATATTTTTAAAAATCAAAAAAAAAAATGAAATAAAATAAAATGAATAAATAAACAATAAAAAAGTTGAATTGAATGATATTGATTTAATATGCTCCTACTCACCTCGTACTGTTCTTTCATGGCCTCCATCTCCTCTTCCTGTCTCTTCTTCTCACTTGTGTAACTCTTCTTCCTCTCAGCCAGGATCTAAAACAAACACACAAACAAAAATATCAGTATTTGAGAAAGTTTGAATAGGAAAGAAGGAAGCAATATGGGTTATATGTCGCTTTCAACAGCTTAGATTAAATATTGTAATGAGATAGAAACCCGGAACTGGGAAGAAATTCCATTAGACCACATAGCCATCAGGGCAGGCTCTCAGTGGTGAGAGACAGCTAGCAGTCAGTGGAAATGCCTTAGGCCACTTGGCTATCAGGGCAGGCCCTACAGTGGTGAGAGACAGCAAGCAGTCAGTGGCAACTCCTTAGTCCACTCAGCCATCAGGGCAGGCCATCAGAGGTGAGAGACAGCAAGCAGTCAGTGGCAATGCCTTTGATCACTCAGCTATCAGGGAAGGCCCCTAGGGGTGGGTGACAGCTAGAAGTCGGTTGCAACGCCTTAGACCACTTGGCTATCAGGGCAGGCCCACAGTGGTGAGAGACAGCAAACAGACAGTGGGAACGCCTTAGACCACTCCGCCATCAGGGCAGGCCCAGTGTTAAGATGCAGCCAGCAGTCAGTGGCATCGCCTTAGACCGCTCAGCCATCAGGGTAGGCCCCTAGGGGTGGGAGACAGCGAACAGTCAGTGGCAATGCCTTAGATCGCTCAGCCATCAGGGCAGGCCCCTAGGGGTGGGAAAGAGCGGGCAATTAGTGGCAATGCCTTAGACCATCAGGGCAGGTCCTCAGTGGTGAGAAGTAGCAAGCAGTCAGTGGAAATGCCTTAGACCAGTCAGCTATCAGGGCAGGCCCTCAGTGGTAAGAAAGAGAGCTAGCAGTCAGTGTCAGCACCTTAGACCACTCAGCCATCAGGGCAGGCCATCAATGGTGAGAGACAGCGAGCAGTCAGTGACAATGTCTTAGACCACTCAGCCATAAGGGCAGGCCCCAAGTCATAAAGGCAGTCACTTTCAGGAGAGATAAAACCCAGAATGAGTAAGAGGGCTTGACGCTAACAGTAAACCTATGGCCCCAGTCAGTAAAAATTCACAAAAACGGCTTCGGGCCAGTAAAAAATGACCTCAACTGGTCCTACAGGGCCAGTAAACATTTGAGGACATTCTTGTTAAATGTATCCCTCCGAGAATGTCCCCAAATGTTTTTGAAAAAATGAAGATAAAATAAGAAGAAATAAATATTGTGGAGAATTTTATGCAATGTTTTTGCTTGTTATGTTAAAGAAAAATTTTTGCAGGACCAGTAGATCCTAGGTGTTACTGGTCCTACAGGGCCAGTACCATTTTAAATTAGCGTTGAGGCCTGGTATTTGGCCATGTGGTCTGTTTCATTTCACAATGCAATAACTGAGGCAGGTTTGAGACAGGTAATATCATAAGGTTACAATTTCGTTGATTATTTCTTTGTAAACAAATGTGACAGCACCCTAACCCTTGTTAAAGGACAATTACACCTTCAGGCTACTATATGCTGAGAACATACTTTGATATGTGTACTTTACTGTCCCTGTTCACCTGAATACTGTTTGGCTTCCCTACCTGTGAAATTGCACTTAATTACCACCCCCAACCAGCCATCCCAGCTGAACACCATGGGCGCCATTGTATCCCACAATGCCCTGCCAGAATCCATCTGACAGCCAGTTCATGATGTCACAGTCGCTCTACTTCCTGTATGCAGAGCTGCCAGAGCCTGTCTAGTGTACACATGAGACAACCAACAATGTTGTGAAAATGGTGACTTGTGCTGCTTATATGGATGCTATAACAGATCTGACAAGGGGAAAGGAAAGGGAATTTCCTTCTTCTCCTTTCCTAACCCAAGGATTAAACCAGAAAATAAGGATTTAGCAGCAAGTCGGCTATTCAACATTGGGACAGGATGGACAGTGAAGAACTACTCTTTTGATAATGCCAAAAAAGTTTGTCATGAACATTTTGAGGAATCTTGTTAGACTGAACTACAAGAAAGACTTGGATTTAGGATCCGTAAACACCTGAAACCTGATGCAGTGCCTAAAATATTTAGTTTTAAACCCACACAGAGCCATGGTCAACAAGAGAGAAAGGGCCCAGAAGCGCACAAAAACAACTGTAAGATCTCTTACATCCAGTTGTTGGACATGGAAGACATTTCTTTATTTAGAGGGTACCATAAAATGTCTAACAAATGGAGAAAGATAAAAAGTACACTTTACATTTGTTTTGGATTTGTTTGCTTCTGCTAGACCCCCAAATTTGTGTATTATTTATTCTATACCACCAACATCAGACTCATATTACTCTTCATTTTGGTTGTTTGTATGACAGCTGGAAAAGGTCAGTATCAAATGACTCTCCTTGATAATTCCAAAATTCCAAAACTAGACTTACAAACCTAAGGTGTTCCTTAGATTGACAGTACTAGCCAGGTCAATTGCATTACCTGACTGATTGATTGTTAGTTCCTCAGATTCACTTCCTGCAATGGTAATAGCAATCCACATAATGGTGTTGAAGTTTCCTTAGTACCTGAAGTCCCATGGGGTGTTTTCAATTCAGGGAAGTGCTTGAAATTGTTGATATCTACCCAACTTACCATTTCCTGCCAATTCACAACTACCATGTATTTCAATACACACAAACAATAATTTAAATCTAATCTAAATGTGGGAGAGCAGTGGGAAGGGTAAGGATTTTACTCAAAGGTGACACCATAAACTTGCAGAATCTAGTGTGTCTATGTAAACTCAATAAATATGTCATTTGATCTCTGTCAAGTTTCATCTACCAGAGGAAACAGGACACAATGTATTTGGTCCATCTCACTAAACTGTTTAACATAGGAATTTCACACTCATTTGAATATCAGTTAACAAAATGCATCAAACCACTAAATTTCTAGGGACACAGAATGGCTGTGCATATTATAATCATATTTTAAATTGTCATTAGTATTGGTATTATCATCAAAAGTAGTAGTTATAGATGAATTGCTATTATATCATTAACATTATTAACATCACCTCAATGATAAAAAGAGCAAGTTAATTGTCTGCAATTGACAAGTGAATATAAACAGGTGGACGTCACACTTGGAGTGTAATTGTCATACTTTGCATGATTGCTACTCTAAATAGCAAATAAAATATTCTTATTTTTATACAGATTATCAACGATTTGCAATTACAAGTGAATGAGGTGTGAGCCTTGTATTGGACTATTATGTAGATGGTGAATCCACACACATAAACACACACATATAATCTGTGAAGAAGCCACACTCCCAGCAGCTAGTACTGGCTGCTGATGACAGCTGCCTATCTAGTCTGAGAGTAGTGCAACTATTCTGTTATCTTCTGGATTCAAAATGGCCGCCCCCAGAGACCCACTTCCTGTTTGAAAATCATGACTTTAAACACATATAAACTTCTTATATGACGGTTGGTAGTTGTGGGGTCTTGGATTTGAGTAGAGTATACCCTAAGACACCATTTGAGCCCATGTTTTATTCATGGTGGAATTGTCCTTTAAACACACAGTAGGACACCCAAATATCATAGTCATGACTGTCCAAAAACCATTTCAAAATATGCTTGTTGTTCTGTCTAGATGATAGAGTGACCTGGTTTACTTTCCTAGCCTAACTATGACCCACCACAGAAAACACCCTTGAAACTACTGCACCATGTACAAACATCCACAAACAACTGTAGTAAGATCATAGCTCTTATAAACATCCACTCACCTCTACTAGTCAAGATCTTCTGTAGATTTGACACTTTTGATAGATCATACAATGATAGAGATTCAAGTCCACTACATAGGTCTACACCAGGCTTCTGCCAGTGACTTTTATTGCAGTATCTTAAGTATATTCATAGTGTCTAGGATTGATTTATGATCGTGGGCATAACCTAACCATGAATGTGGAGGTACATAAAATGTAACAGGCTCATACTAATCATCTATGGGCAAGGACTAGGGGATATTAAAAATATGTTAGGTTTTCAACATATGATAAGGTATTTGCTTGTGAAGCTTAAAGTTCTCAGTAAAATAGATGATGATGATGATCCTGATGATGATGATGATTATAGTAATACTCCTACTAGTGATAATGATAATATTAATAATAATAATAATAACAATAATAGTAATAATAATAATAATAATAATAATGATGATGATAAGTGTAATAATAATAAGATGAAATAATAATATCAAAATAATAATTATGATAATACACATAATTTCATTATCAATTAGCAAATGTTGGCATCAATACAGTTGCTTGATATCACCTTCATAATTTGAGTTCCAGTATGATATGATAACTTGACATAAGGAGGGGGGGGGGGGGGTTAAATTCTTCTAAGATTATCATACTCTGTCCCCCCTTCATTTTGGAGAGAATATGACAGGTCCCAAATAAAAGTTTTAAGTAGGTAAAAAGGCACTCTCTTTAATCTTACCTAAACACTCATTTGTGCATGTTAAGCAGCAAAACAAGATTATCTAGGAGATGTCATATCAATTTGTCAAGAAAAGTTGACCAGAACTAAATCTACAAATTTCCCTTATTAAAATAACTTCTTAGTTTTTTGCTTAATTTGCTTAATTAAAAATTAATTTCAAATGCATCAAATATCCAGATAAAACCTTTAATAAGGCAAATCCAGCCACAATTAAGATACAAAAACAAACCAAATATCCAGATAATACATTTAATAAGGCAACTCCGGCCACAAATATGTTAGAAAAATAAGCCAACTTCTTGTAAATCCTTTTATGTTTCCCATTCTTTTCTTACCTGTTCATCTTCCGGCTTCTCATGCCGGCTAAACAGACACCCCATCTTTCTCCTCTGAGAAATATGCCCTTATAGATGATGTCCAACTAGTTCCAGAAATACCATACAGGGACACCGACGGCTATAAGGTACCCTGCTCCAATATTGTGTAGTATGTAAATTATGTAAAGCTCCCAGATATCTAGTCTGATTGCACCAAAGTTTCAAAGCGACACAGAAAGCACAGGCATCCTTCAGCCCTTTAGCGATGTACCGCCTATAGATATCTAGTCCACCACATAATCATCATGTGTACCCAAGTTAACACTATTCAACCAATGGAACGCAGAAGTTATTTTCATGTTTTTGCCTTCCACGTTTTTCATCCACCTGAAAAGCTACCATTTAAGTTTCGTTAATGCATGGGTGGAGGTGTTTTGCTCAAATCCTGACCTCAAGTGAATTTACAAAAAAGTGTTTTATCATGTATGCTTTGTATTAGAGTTGATGTGGTAGTCAAAAGAGTAACGGAAGTGGGTTCCACGGGAGACTGGGTCAAATATATCACCAAACATAATTTGTAAATGCAGGGTACAATATGACAACTATTCCCATTAATTGGGGTCTTCTCTTAATATCATGCTGATAACAGAATTATAGGAACCGCTCATGTCATTTATACACTACACCATTAGGATGAGGGTGATGATAGTAGCGGTTGTCATGGTAAAAGTGGTTATGATTATGCTGATGATGACGATGATGATGGAAACTGATTATGATTATAATGATGATAGCAGTGGGTGTGATAGTGATGATGATAATGATGATGATAAAGATGATGATAAAGATTGTGATTATGATTGCAATAATGATAGCAGTGGGTGTGATAGCGAAAATGATGATTTTGATGATGATGATGATGATTTTGATGATGATGATAATGATGATGATGATGATGATGATGATGATGATTAGGATTATGATAATTATGGTAGTGGGTGTGATACAAAAATGCTGATGATGCTGATAATTATTATGATTATAACAGGGATAGCAGTGGATGTGGCAGTGATGATGATGATGATGATGATGATGATGATGATGATCATGATGATGATGATGATGATGATAATAAGGATGAATATGATGATGATGATGATGATGATAATTAGGATTGACTGTGTTGATGATTTTGATAAGAAAAACATGGTGGTGATGGTTATAATAATGATGATGACAATGATGATAATGACAATGGCGACGATGATAATAATTATGATAATGATAATGTAGTGCCTATTGTAATGTTGAGGATGATAAGGATGATAATAACTATGATGATAACATTGATAATTGTGATAACATCCACAGAAATGATAAGAAAATAATATCCACTGATGCAATGAAAAAAAACATGCAGATTCAACACCACAAAGATGATCTTCCAATTTGTAATTGGTGATCCGTAATTTACCTAAACATCTAATGCAACACAACAAGACTTACTTGCTCGAGCAGAAATACAGCCAGCAGGACACCTGGGCGTGCAGAAAAACAGCGAGTGGGTCGCTTGAGCAAGTACACAAACGGTTCTGTAATCAGTTTATCCTATTTACCTGGGGCTCAGCTGACCCAGAAAACAGGGTACTTACTCAGCAATGCCAGGTATGCTGTACATATCTCCAGGCAGGTACACACTTTAACCCTTTCAAGGCTGGAGCACCCAAAACCACCTGACTATTAAAGTAATCAGGATCTAGCAATACGCAAATGTTGTCACTGGTTAAGGTACCCCACAAGTAGGAAGGCACATGGATTCTACAAGCCAAAACCATCTACAAGCCTGATTCAAAAACAGAGACAATTAAAGTCCTTTAATCATTATGATTTTTTTTCTATATCAATACTTGAGGGGGTCCAACTAGAGATGCAGTTATAAATGACAAACTGCAATGCTGGGGACTGTGCTGCCATCTATAGTTTGATAAAGACATCAAACATAACTCCCCATCTAGTGGTAGCGTTTACTAACTCAGAGAACCAGGAACTTGACCATACATATCACAAGGATAATACCTAAGACTGTCAGCATTTTCTCTGATCTAAAATGTCACTAGGTTGCCAGGCGCTTCACTTTTCTACAATCTCGCTAGTAGGGGCTAGTCGGGCTAGTGGTATTGTTGGACCCTGGTTATATCTTAGTGATTGGCATTTTTCATTTATTTGAAGGAGAAATATTTTTCAGAATCTAACCCACAACCCTCTTTTATAGACTTTGTGAATTGAAATTTTCTTCTTGAGATACTTTCGGGTCCTGACAATACTTGCCAAGGAGACAACCAAGCTTGAAAGGGTTAAACCATAAAATTCATAAATGCACTTAATAAAGTATTTGAAAGAAAGTTATTATTTAGGTGACCAACATTACTTTCTCAAATAGTTTCCAAAAAAGACTGTTCACACAAATATAATCAAAATAGTAGAGAGGGAGGATAGGGTTATGCTAAAATCAGCAGTGCGTGTAGCCATAAAAAGATCCACCCTGACACTTACATTAAATCTAGTATGACTTAATAAAAGAAGACTTGTCAGTAGTGTAAAGAAAACATGGTTGTCGTTAAGCTTTTTGTGCCTTCCGATTCTTAACCCTTCCAATGATGAGGCTTATTTCGTCCAGAGCACAAAGACGCAAAGATTTTTGAAAACAATCTAAACCCTGCCATGTTGGTATTCATTGGATGGCTCTCACTGAGTACTCTCAGATGAGTTAAGTCATTTTCCAAGATTTTTGCATCATTTTGTATTGGCCAAATTAGCCACCAGCAGCACAATGGTCAACTCTTTCCATGCTAAGACTACTTAAATTCCTGGCAGAAAAATGAAATAGGGTGTGAAAAACATCTAAACTCTGTCATGTTGGTATTCATTGGACAGCTCCTGCTAAGTACACTCAGATGAGTACCCATGTGCCATGGTTAAAGTCATTTTGCAGCTATTTTGCATGATTTTGAATTGACCAAATAAACCACCAGCAGCACAAGGGTTAAGGATTTAATGAAAAGTTGTTGGTCAGGTTCTGACCAACACAACTTTCTCAAATAGTTAGCAAAAAGGGCTCATTTCACAAAGATATTATCAATATAATACAGAAGATTTTGGGTACCACAGAAATTAATGGGTTATGCTAGAATCAGCAGTGTGTGTAAGCCATAAAAAGATCTACCTTGACATTTATACTCAATCTAGTCTGGTTTAATAAAAGAAGACTTGTCACTTAAATTGTCACTTGTAAAGAAAACATGGTCGTCCTTAAGCCTTCTGTGCCCTTCAATTCTTAACCCATTCATGCTTAAGACTTCTTCTATATGTTGCCGTCTGGATCAATGATACTTTTGATAATATTTCAAGTTTGTAATATTCTGTTTAACATTTCTCCTTCAAATATTTTCCCAACTATGCTTTCACATTCAAGATTTCAGCAAAATTGTCCACCTGCTGCTTTTGGCCGCTGTTAGCATTAATGGCTTAAAAAAGAAGACATGTCACCAGCTGCTTGTCACTATAGTGTAAAGAAAACATAGCAGTTCTTAAGCCTGTTTTGCCTTCAGACTCTTTACCCATTCACACTAAAGACTTCCTCTACACATTGCCGTCTGGAACAATGATACTTTTGACAATAACTTTGTAATTAATAATGATTTTACAAAATATTTCAAGGGAGGTAGTTGGTAATGTTCTGTTAAAGATTTCTCCTTCAAATATTTTCCTAACTTAGCTTTCACCTCAAAGATTTCCCCAAAATTGCCAGATGATTTGTACGCTGTGAGCATTAATGGGTTAACATTGACCTAAGCTGAATTTATAATGGTAGACTTGTAACCTATTATATATGAAAAATGGTTGTCCTTAACCCATTCACACTCAGAGTGCCATTAGAAAGTATCATCTGCTACTCTCATACTTTTGAAAATAACTTGAGAAAAAAGCATGCATTTACAAAATATTTGAGGGAGAGTTGTTGTTTGACTTCTGATTAACATTTCTCCTTCAAATATTTTTCAAAAAAATTCTTTTGTTAGAAAGATATCATCAAATTAGTCAGACATGTTTTGGCAGCTCTGAGGGTCAATGGGTTAAGCTTTCCATGCAGGTTTATTGTGAGAAGTATCGCATGAGTGCCATAAAACCTTCCAAAATGACACTAGTAAACCATACATTTTTTAACCCGTTAATGCTTGCACTGGCAAAAATCAGCCTGACATTTATAATAAAATCTTTCAGGATAAAGCATAATTGGTAAAATATTTGATGGAGAAATGTTGATCAGATTATTACCAACGACTCTCCTTCAAATATTTTGTAAAATCATTCTCCATTCAAAAGTTATCATCAAAAGTATCTTTGATCCAGACGACAATTTCTGAAGGAACTCTTGAGTATATATGGGTTTAAAAGTATCGCCTGAGTGCTATGAAACTATCAAAAATGACACTAGTAAAGCATACATTTTTTAACCTATTCATGCTTGCAGTGCCCAAAACTAGCCTTACAATCATTATCATATTGAAATCTTTCAAGATAAAGCATAATTAGTAAAATATTTGATGGAGAAATGTTGATCAGAACATTACCAACAACTCTTCCTCAAATATTTTGTAAAATTGTTCTCCATTCAAAAGTTATTGTCTAAAGTATCTTTGATCCAGAAGACAATTTCTAGAGGAACTCTCAAGTATTAACCAGCCTGGCGATGTTGATAAAATTGTTAAGGCAAAGGCATAGTTCTGAAAATATTTGGAAAAATGTTGAACAGAACAACACCAATAGTTCTCCAAATATTTTGTAAAGTCATTCTTCACATCCAACTTCTTTCTTCTTTTCATATTTTTCTCTGATAGTCTTGCACAGAAAAACTTCGGAATAGGTAAGGAATGCAGCAAACCTATGGCTGACCTATGTTGGGCTAATGGTAAAGATCGACCATTGACCTGTTTTACATGTTGTAAAACACTTTAAAGGGGGGTCCAGGGGTTCACAATACAACCCCCCCCCCCCCCCCCCCCCCCCTTCAGGTGACAAAAACCTGGAACTATAATTGTGTTTTTCACTGTTGGGTCATACAGCTGGCCATCTGATGGGCATCTGAATTGCAATTAAATTTCTATTATAATTCATAATAAAGGTATATAAATGTGTGTCCTTGCAAAGGCTATGTTCAACCCCTGAACTTATCTCCCACCACCTGGTGGTCAACCTCAAAACTAATTGTGAACCTCATCGTTATGGTCAACCCCTGAACCTTTAACTTCCACCACCTGGTGGCCAGCTGCAAAACTAAGTGTGAAACCCCCTTATGAAATGGTATATCTTATAGACAATCATATTGCATGACTGCATACAATGATATCACATAACCTTGAAAATTCTAAATGTCACTAATCAATGAAAATCTAATCAGTTCCTGGTAGTAAAGTTATCAGAAAACATCCCCTAAACATCTTTCAAATAGATAGTTTGGGAGATTTCAATAGGCAGTCCTAAAATATTGTGCAGATATCATGAGATATCTCAAAGGCAAGATCATTCATTCTTCAATACTAATGTGGATGCAAGAAAGTAGACCAAGAAACATAGCTGAAATGTAGAGTAGCACCATCTTTTCTAGCTTGCCACTGCTTAACCCATTCATACCAGAATCCCCCTCCTCCCCCAAAATTAAATGGTTATGACGATTATGTTTGAATTATGACCAAAGCATATTTTGAAAGATTTTAAAGGAGGGGGTGTTATTCAGAACTCATCCAACATATCTCCTTAAAATATCTTGTGAATGCATGCTCTATTGTTTAGCCTTATGCTGCTGACGACTTATTTTGTCAATACGCAATGATGCCAAAAAGCCTTAGCATTAGAAGGGTTAAGTGATGGTCAAAAGTATCATAGATGCAGACAACATTCTACAAAATAATAGAACAATAGGAAAATGAAATAGTGCTCCTACCTTGTCTAGATTCTGGTTGTTTGTCCGGAGCTCCGTCAGTTCCTCTTCCGCAGCGACTAATTTACTCTCTAGCTGTTTGCGTGTCTGTTTTTCCTCCTTCAATGACTGGTTTATTAGTCCCAGCTGTTTTTCATTTTCTGAAAGAATGCAGTCCATTAAAAACACTTAGCAAGATATCAAATAACAGCCAGCATAACACTTGCAATGAGAATCTCATTAAGGCCTGTTGTGTTGAAAAGCCTGACTATTTTACTATATTTCTCAGGCAAGCCGTAAAAGCCAGATTACTAATCTCTGTCTGAGGCAAGAATACTAAGGATCATATTTTTTGAGAGGAAAATGGTATTAACACACAAGTACCAAACTTCATTTAGATGTTTCATGAATCTTTGTTGTTTTCAAAGTTCTTTTTCGAAAGTATCAAGTATAACTTAAGTATGACATAATGTAAACTGTAACTTGTTGCAGCCAGAGAGAGATCTACCTGGACCTGTAGACTGTAACTTAAATGTAATGCTAACCTGTAGACTGTATCTTAAGTGTGTTATCTACCTGTAGACTGTAACTTAAATGTAATGCTAACCTGTAGACTGTATCTTAAGTGTGTTATCTACCTGTAGACTATAACTTAGTTGCAAGGTTAACCTGTAGACAGTAACATTAGTGTAATGTTAACCTGTAGACTGTAAATTAAGTGTAATGTTAACCTGTAGACTGTAACTTAAGTGTAATGTCAACCTGTAGACTGTAACTTTAGTGTAATGTCAACCTGTAGACTGTAACTTTAGTGCAATCTTAATCTGTAGACTGTAACCTTAGTGTAATGTCAACTTGTAGACTGTAACTTTAGTGTAATGTCAACCTGTAGACTGTAACGTTAGTGTAATGTTAACATGTAGACTGTAACTTTAGTGTAATGTCAACCTGTAGACTGTAACTTTAGTGTAATGTCAACCTGTAGACTGTAACTTTAGTGCAATGTTAATCTGTAGACTGTAACTTTAGTGTAATGTCAACCTGTAGACTGTAACTTTAGTGTAATGTCAACCTGTAGACTGTAACGTTAGTGCAATGTCAACCTGTATCTTAAGTGTGTTATATACCTGTAGGCTGTAACTTAGTTGCAAAGTTAACATGTAGGCAGTAACATTAGTGTAATGTTAACCTGTAGACTGTAACTTAAGTGTAATGTTAACCTGTAGACTCTAACTTAAGTGTAATGTTAACCTGTAGACTGTAACTTTAGTGTAATGTTAATCTGTAGACTGGCACTTTAGTGTTATGTCAACCTGTAGACTGTAACTTTAGTGTAATGTTAACCTGTAGACTGTAACTTTACTTTGCTATTTACCTGTAGACTGTAAATTTACTGTGCTATTTACCTGTAGACTGTAACTCTAGTGTGCATGTTTTCTGTAGCCCGTAACGTAAGTGTGCTATTCACCTGTAGACTGTAACTTAAGTGTGCTAGTTATCTGTAGACTGTAACTTTAGTGTGCTATTTACATGTAGACTGTAACTTAAGTGTGCTATTTACCTGTAGACTGTAACTTTAGTATGCTATTTACCTGTAGACTGTAACTTTAGTGTGCTATTTACATGTAGACTGTAACTTAAGTGTGCTATTTACCTGTAGACTGTAACTTAAGTGTGTTAGTTATCTGTAGACTGTAACTTTAGTGTGCTATTTACCTGTAGACTGTAACTTAAGTGTGTTAGTTATCTGTAGACTGTAACTTTAGTGTGCTTTTTACCTGTAGACTGTAACTTTAGTGTGTTAGTTATCTGTAGACTGTAACTTTAGTATGCTATTTACCTGTAGACTGTAACTTTAGTGTGTTAGTTATCTGTAGACTGTAACTTTAGTGTGCTATTTACCTGTAGACTGTTACTTTAGTGTGCTATTTACCTGTAGACTGTAACTTTAGTGTAATGTCAAACTGTAGACTGTAACTTTAGTGTAATGTTAATCTTTAGTCTAACTTTAGTGTCACGTTAACCTGCAGACTGTAAGTTTAGTTTGCTATTTACCTGTAGACTGTAATTTCATTGTAATAGACCGTAGACTGTAACTTTAGACTAATGTTTACCTGCAAACTGTAACTTTAGTGTACTATTTACATGCAGACTGCAACTTAGATTTGCTATTTACCTGTAAACTGTTACTTAAGTGTGCTATTTACTTGTAGACTGTAACTTTAGTGTGCTATTTACCTGTAGACTGTAACTTTAGTGTGCTATTTACTTGTAGACTGTAACTTTAGTGTGCTATTTACCTGTAGACTGTAACTTTAGTGTGCTATTTACCTGTAGACTGTAACTTAAGTGTGTTATTTACTTGTAGACTGTAACTTTAGTGCGCTATTTACCTGTAGACTGTAACTTTAGTGCGCTATTTACCTGTAGACTGTAACTTTAGTGTAATATTTACCTGTAGCCCGTAACGTAAGTGTGCTATTTACCTGTAGACTGTAACTTTAGTATGCTATTTACTTGTAGACTGTAACTTTAGTGTGCTATTTACCTGTAGCCCGTAACGTAAGTGTGCTATTTACCTGTAGACTGTAACTTAAGTGTGTTATTTACTTGTAGACTGTAACTTTAGTGCGCTATTTACCTGTAGACTGTAACTTTAGTGCGCTATTTACCTGTAGACTGTAACTTTAGTGCGCTATTTACCTGTAGACTGTAACTTTAGTGTGCTATTTACCTGTAGACTGTAACTTTAGTGCGCTATTTACCTGTAGACTGTAACTTTAGTGTAATGTCAACCTGTAGACTGTAACTTTAGTGTAATGTTAATCTTTAGCCTAGCTTTAATGTCATGTTAACCTGTAGACTGTAATTTTAGTTTGCTATTTACCAGTAGACTGTAATTTCATTGTTACATAATAGACTGTAGACTGTAACTTTAGTGCGCTATTTAACTGTAGACTGTAACTTTAGTGCGCTATTTACCTGTAGACTAACTTTAGTGTGCTATTTACCTGTAAACTGTAACTTTAATGTGCTATTTACCTGTAGACTGTAACTTTAGTGTGTTATTTACCTGTAGACTGTAATTTTAGTGTGTTATTTACCTGTAGACTGTAATTTTAGTGTGTTATTTACCTGTAGACTGTAGCTTTAGTGTGTTATTTACCTGTAGACTGTAATTTTAGTGTGTTATTTACCTGTAGACTGTAATTTTAGTGTGTTATTTACCTGTAGACTGTAATTTTAGTGTTATTTACCTGTAGACTGTAGCTTTAGTGCGCTATTTACCTGTAGACTGTAACTTTAGTGTGCTATTTACCTGTAGACTGTAACTTTAGTGTATTGAGTTGGTCCTGGTACTGCGTACTGTTGCCCATCGAGCCCTCTAGCTGTTGACGAAGTTCCGACTCTCGTTTCTTCATGGCAGCGAGCTCCAACTGTAGATTGCCCACCTGCGACGTTGCAATACCCAGCTCCGTGGCAAACTGAACCTGAAGACAAGAAGATAGAGTTTGGTGAATCTACAGCTTAGAATCGGCCATAATATTATCTCCCAACACTCAGCTCTGTGGCAAACTGAACCTGCAGTGAAGGAGTTAGAATTCTATGGATCTACAGCTCAGACTCGACCCAGGAAGGAATGGGTTCTTATGTCGCTTTCAATAGCTTCAAATATATTTTAAAAGAATTGTTAATTTCCAAGTTACTGTCAAAAGTATCTTGGATCCAGACGGCAATTTTATTTGTTAATGGTTTACTATGCTGACCATGTAGATGACTCACCTTTTCCTGCTCCAGAGTCAGGACCCGGGCTTGTGACGCGGTCGCTGTGTTTTTATATGTATCATTTCTCTGTTCAAGTAATGTATTACTTTGCTCTACATACCTAAAACAACAGATAAAAGGTATTGTAAAAAGACAATGCCATATTAGGAAACAATACCTGAAACAACAGATAAAAGGTATCATAAAGAGGCAATGCCATATTAGGACACCCAATACATGAAATAACTAAGTTAAATGTATCATAATGAGAATATGCCATATTAGGACACACAATACATGAAATAACTAAGTTAAATGTATCATAATGAGAATATGCCATATTAGGACACACAATACATGAAATAACTAAGTTAAATGTATCATAATGAGAATATGCCATATTAGGACACACAATACATGAAATAACCAAGATAAATGTATCATAAAGAGACAATGCCATATTAGGAAAAAAATAGGTAAAATATGTCATGATCACCAATACCATATTAGGAAACATATCACTCCATATTTGGAAAAATACATGAAATAACCAAGATAAATGTATCATAAAGAGACAATGCCATATTAGGAAAAAAATAGGTAAAATATGTCATGATCGACAATACCATATTAGGAAACATATCACTCCATATTTGGAAACTCAACTCACTTTTGATTTCTTTGTAGAAGGTCAGCAATCTTTTCATTCTGTGCCTCTATCCGTGTGCTTTTCTCAAAGAGTTCCTTCTTCAGTCTGTCGTTGTCCTGAAACCATACAACCAAACATATATGCATAAACAATGATAATTCAGTGATAGTTGACATATGTTTACAAAGAAACAATGCAAACATATTGAGTATTACTATGAATTTTTTAATCACTTTGAAAAATGTCTCTAAGAATTTTTGAGACTCTTATTCCTAGCATTTGCTCATGTGTTATCAATAGTCATTAACTTTATTCCATGCAAAATCATTAAGTATTGTTATGCCTACTACAAAATGTAACGAAATTGCCATATATATATATATATATATATATATATATATATATATATATATATATATATATATATATATATATATATATATATATATATATATTTTTTATCAAGAGTTCTTTGAACAGCTGAATGATGATGATGATGATGATTAGGATGATAATGATGATAGTTGTAATAATAATAATAATAATAATAGTAATAATAATAATAATAATAATCAGGCCTCAACCCTAACTCAAAATGATACTGGCCCTACAAGGCCCTGTAGGACCAGTAACACCTAGCATCTGCTGGTCCTGCAAAGTTTCTACTGGTCCTACATTTTTTCTTTAACATAACAAGAAAGAGCATTGCATAACATTGCACAACATTTATCTTTATAGATTTTATCTTCATCTTTCTCAAAAACATTTGGGGACATTCTCGGGGGAAAACTTTTTAACAAGAATGTCTTCAAATGTTTACTGGGCCTGTAGGACCAGTTGAGGTCTTCTTTTACTGGCCCGAAGCTGTTTTGGGGAATTTTTACTGGCCTGGGGCCATAGGTTCACCCTTAGCATCGAGCCCTGATAATAATAATAATGATAATTATAATAATAATAATATTAATAATGATAATAAAAACAATAATTTTTTTTTTATAATTATGATAATAATACTGATTATAATAATGATAATAATAATAAAACTAATAATAATAATAATAATAATAATAATAATACTTATAATATAAAAATGCATCTTTCCGCCTAAAAGGTTCAGGTTCTAAGCATACCTGGACTAATCGCTGCACATTGTGGAGCAATACGGCGGCCTCCATGTTGGGAGAGGAACTAGCAAGAGACAAGGCACCGGTACCACTGCTCTGGAGCGCGTCCAACTACAATAGCATAACAAACAACAACAACATCAACAACAACACAACAACAAAGGACTCAAATCAAATCATAAACTCTATGGAACAGGCAGGGTCCGAAAATAACCAAAGATGTACAGTTGAACCTACAAAATTGAGCATTTCTGTACAATGGGAACTTTTTCTTAGGTTGAGCTTTATATATATAAAGGTTGAATTATGACGAAACCATAGACCCTTTTCTGTGATTGTTTATGTTTTGGCTGGTCAGTTATTTTTTTTTTTTTGGGGGGGGGGTCCTATTTTTGTCGGACCCTGATACCCTGTTTCGGAATGACGAAAGGAATATGAAGGAAACTCACAGGCGTTGACTTAGATTCTTATTAAGTTGTTAAGGACAATAACAGCATACCGTGTTAATATTACAGCAGGTTAATTGATGCATACTTTGCACACCCCTGGAGTGCGCATTTTTTGAACTGCGCACCATTATCTGGACATCCGATCCATTTGCTGGTATCGCACAACACACTGACATGATAGTTTGTCATACAACACTTGAGGACAAAAATTAAACTGTGCATCAAAAGCATCTGCCTGCCAAGGGTATTACTCTAATGCAATATTAACTTAGTATGCAGTATACTTTTTATTAAAATGAGTGAAAAACGGCAAGTAAATGAGACCAAAAAATACAAACTAAGAATTATAAGAATTTCATCAATTTTCTAGGGTGTGTTGCATCTTGGAATATTAATGCTAATGTAAATATCTCACACATGTTGGAATGAATAATGATACATCGGACATGGTTATTCTCATCATTTTTTCTCTAAATCTATATTTCAACATTTGTCCAAGAACAACCATAAATTGCGTATGTCAAGCCCTTTTCTAAACCTAAGAGAAAGCGAAAAAACACACACTAACTCAAGTGGTAAGTTTGGAACATTAGAAAGACCCATGCCTAGATATACAACAGTCTGCATGCAAGACTTTACCTATCTAAGCAGGATTGAACCTACACTACTAAAACTTCAGCAGCTCTGAGTAAATTTGAGGAATAACTGACTACAAAATAAAGTATTTCTAGCAGTAACTATCTTAGAGCACCTATGGCCAAGGACCAATAAAAGTGTTTTTGAGCAAATGTGACTGATTTTTGAAATATGTGATTTTACATTAAAAGAAAAATTGACAATAATAAGGCCTGATAACTGTTTGTTTCCTATTGCAGTCCGAAACTTTTTTTAGGGTAGGTAGGTAAAATATTTTGGGGGGATTATTTTTTTTCAAAAAATGTTTGTTTCATGCATGTTTTATGCTGATTGGTTGTGAGTTAGAAGGGATTTTTTAGTATTGTTAGGATCAGGTTACAGGAAACAAACAACCTTTATATAGGCCTAATAAGATACCTATAGTCTGTCTGACTCAAGTTTGAAAACAGCTTTTTCCACTTATTTGTGACAAAACGTTAGAGTTTGCCATCAACTTAGCAAACCTCTTTGGAGCACTACTACGTGTATGTATAAACATATCTTTTGTCTCAACTCCGGAAAATGTTGATTTCGCTCATTAGTTCCCATTGTAAAATTTACCCATTGCCAACAATTGCTAACAATACAAACATGCGAGATTGTATTGTTGGCAATGGGTAAATTTTACAATGGGAACTAATGAGCAAAATCAACATTTTGGGGAGTTGAGACAAAAAATATGTTTATACATACACTTAGTAGTGCTCCAAAGAGGTTTGCCAAGTTTGGATGGCAAACTCGAAAGTTTTGTCACAAAAAAGTGGAAAAAGCGGTTGCCAAACTCGAGTCAGACAGACTATAAACATGGAATAATATCTGGTGACTTCATGTGGTACTTCTTGGCATTTTACAAGACAGACCGCCTATTTCAAAATTGTAATAATTCAGTTTATTTGTGCTACCACTATTGTTGACCCGAAATATTGTTGTAGTTGTTGTTGTTTACCTTTCTGGAGACCTCGTCCACCCGGTCCTGAACCTTGCCCATCACCAATCGCAACTCTGTATTCTGTTGGCGAGTCTCGGAAAGTAACATGGGTGTCATGCTGTTCGCGTCACTTGTAGGCGTCGCCACTGGTGGGGGCTGAGCTATCAAAACACAAAGAAACATCTTTAATTTAACATTACTCGCTAAGTTAAAGGATAGAGTACAGGGCTGGACACTAACAGTGAACCATTGGCCCCTGGCAGGTAAAAATCCCCAAAAATGGCTTTGGGTCAGTAAAAGCAGAGTTCAGCTGGTCCTACAGGACCAGTAAACATTAGGGAACATTCTTGTCAACAACTTTTTCCCAAATCAGGCACATCAAACGCCATGAAAAATGTTATGAAACATATCTCTAGGAACTGAAAATGTTTTGCAGGACCAGTAGATCCTTGGTCCTACAGTTCCTACAGGGCCATTAACTTTTTAAGTTAGCGTCGAGGCCTGGAGTAGCAATTAATTTCCTGGCTATAAACAAAATTTTGGAAAATAAATGAATATAAATGTTGATCAAAAACCAAATCATCCTCATTAATATATTCTTTAAATAAATCCTTAACATTTTAGTTACTATAAGTCTAACTGGGTCCAGGCAACACATTTTCAAAGTAACCGTACATCATGAAAGTGTTAAAAAAGCAGTAGCCCCAGTAAACTGACTTATAACTACTACAACGGCTTAACCATTCACACTCAAGAGTTACTCTAGAAAGTATTGTCTGCTACTCTTCTACTTTTGGAAATAACTTGGGAATAAAGCAAAATATTTGCAGGAGAGTTGCTATTTGGAATCTGATAAACATTTCTCAATCAATTTTTTTCCAAAAAAGGTTTTTGTTGGAAAAATATTATCATAATTGTCAGGCCTGTTTTGGTCGCTCTGAGTGTGAATGGGTTAATATCTTCACCCATACACCATAGTAGAGCTTTTAGATAACTTTAACCCATTCACACTCAGAGTTCCCCAGGAAAGTATCGTCTGCTATTTTCATACTTTTGAAATTCTTACAAAATATTTGAAGGAGAGTTGTTGGTAATATTCTGATAAACATTTCTCCTTCAAATCTTTTTGATGAAAACACTTTTGTGAGGAAAATATCAACAAAATAGTCAGGCCTGTTTTGGCCGCTCTGAGTGCCAATGGGTTAACAATAATCCCATAATCCCATTACAAGCCTTCGTAAATCTGTGATATGGAACAGGGAGAGTGGTATTCGAAAATAGTGAATTGAAATTTAAGAACTTCTTGCCACCAAACCTTTTTTCTGGTGTGTGACTTCATCTCTCTTGGTCCATCTCACAGATCATGTTAATCTTTTTCAATAGAGAAAGCCTTTAAATTCCTTTGGATATCAGCAAATTAAAAGCACATGTAAATAAGTGCATAGTACATAAATAGCCAAATGAAATTAAGGATACATATGTACTGTAGTATTTATAAAATGCAATATAACCTGCACCAACTACTATGCATTTAAACTGAATCTATTGAGGCATCCACCATCATAACAATACAAATTTAGACTACAAGATTTTAATTAGATTTTAATTATAATCAACCTACTCATCACCATCAACTCACCATCAACTCATCATCATCATCATCATCATCATCATCATCATCATCATCATCATCATCATCATCATCATCACAACACACTGATATCATCATCATCATAATCACTGATATCATAATCATCATCATATATCCTCATCTTCATTGTCATCATCATATCATCATCTTTATTGTCATCATCATATCATCATCTTTATTGTCATCATCATATCATCATCTTCATTGTCATCATCATATCATCATCTTCATTGTCATCATCATATCATCTTCATTGTCATCATCATATCATCATAATCATCTTCAATTTTGTAATCATCATCATCATCATCATCATCATCATCATCATCTTTGAATCTTGATTACCCTTATAAGCATGTTACTTACTGTTGTTTGTATGCGAAGGCATGTGCACTGAAATATCTGGATAAAGATACACAATCTTAGCAGTGCTGATTGAGTTTTTTCATATGAATCAGTTTATAATTGGACAGTTAAACCCAATCATGCCCGTTGAGCACATAACAACCTATTTTGGTGAAATCTCTCAGACAAAAGCATATTTGAGAAATATTTGAAAGCGAAAAGTTCATAAGAACTCAATAAACAACTTCCCTTTGAAATATTGTGAAGGTCGCTCTCATTTCTGAGGTATTTTTGTCTGAAGAGGATCATAGACCCAGGCTATGTTATTCTGGGGGATAATGCAGGCATGTATGGGTTAGTAAGTACAGGTTAACTTGGATATGACAGACTCAATGGGACCAGAAAAATTGGTCCTTCATATACAAATTCCGTCGTATACATATGACGAATACTTGATATGCATCGGACTGGGACCAAGCATATCGTCCGTCATATGCAAAAATCCGTCGTACAGTGGTCCGTCATATCCAAGTTCACCTGTATGCATTCCCAGAAGCGTGCACACTTATATAAGTGATGTGCAATGGGCTATCTAACCTGAGCCAAAGTTTTTTGGTTCACTGGCTGGTGTATCTGTGACAAGAAGAACAGAAACAAATGAATAGATAGACTACCTCTAAATGTGAACAACTCTAATATTTCCATGTTCAATTTGTTCCAAAAATATGGTCGAAACCTCAGGATGTGAACATATCTTATTCAGAACAGTTTCTTGGTTCCAAAAATATTGTGAGAACACCTTTGTCCTCTGGTCAAAGCTGTATGCATCTCAGCAGTTTAATTATTAAGGTTTGGATAGCTTGTAAAAGTTGGTCTTCAGACCTTAAAGTAAATGCTTACTTCAGCAACCACTACATTTGCAGATACAGATGGGGGTTTAAGGCGTTTGACAGAAACCCTTTATAATTCAAAATGTCCATTTCTTTGCTAGGAATTGTCATTTTCTTTAGTTTTGCTTAACCCAACCAATGCTGAGGCTACTTTCGTGCAAAACCTAAGGACGCAAAGATTTTTGAAAACCATCTAAATCATGTCATGTTGGTATTCATCAGATAGCATTCACTGAGTACTCTCAGATGAGTACCCAGTTTTTTTGCATCATTTTGTACTGGCAAAATTAGCCACCAGCCGCATAAGGATTAAGTTATTTTGATACTTACTGGGGAATGGCTGTGGCTGCTGTTGGTACATTGTGTTGTACTGGGGTGGCTGGGGTTGCTGGTACCCGTATGGCACCCCTGCCTGGGTGCCATAGGGGTGCTGTGGGTACACCGGTTGGTATACTGCTAATTGGGAAGTCAGGGGTAAACCTGAAAAACAAACAAAATAGTGGTTCATTGAGAAATCATAAGCAACAAGTTTTTTCTTTTCAAAATTACAATTCAGTCATTGGTCTATCATTTTTTTTATATATATCATTTATATATATTCATCAATCTTAATGGCAGGGTGTGGTAAATGTATCAATGTTATTGTAAGGATGTGGTACAAAAATCAATATCATTGTAAGGGTGTGGTACAGGGACTTTAAAAGCCAGGACCCGTCCTACCTGTCTTTTGGACAGGTAGTTTCCTAAAAACCTCCTGTTTGGACAGGCAAAAATTTCTATGATGATTTTTCAATTTTGACTTTTGGGGTGTAATAACCAAATATTATCCTAACAAACCATCTTCTAGGACATAGCTATAGTGTAAATTGCCCTCTTTGACACACTAGGCTATCAAATGTAGCTGGTATAAGGATTTGAAGTAGATAAGTAGCTTAATCTGGACGGGCAGATATTTTGAAATTGCTGTCTTAGACAGGCATTTTTGAAATCCTTGCTAAGACCCTGGTGTGGTACATGATCAATTTCATTGTAAGGGTGTGGTACATGTATCAATGTCACCGTAAGGGTGTGGTACATGTATCAATTTTCCTATAAGACCCCAAAAAATGTAAGTGAAAAACTTTAGGGTAGAGATCTTTTTGAGTAAAAACTGATTAGTAGCTATATCTGAACGGACAGAAATTCTGGAATTGTTGTTTTGGACAGACATTTTTAGAATCCTGGCTAAAAGACCTGGATGGGTACTGTACCTTGTGGTGCCATGGGAGGCTGAGGACCCGCTGTTGTCATCCCTGGCATCATTCCAGCCTGCTGCGGCGGCTGCCCCGCCATCATGGGCTGCTGAACCATCGCGGGCTGCGCCATCGTGACGGGCGGCTGTTGGGCGAACGCCCCGGCGGCCGAGGGATCTGATTGGCTCTCGGTTCTCGAACGCGCCTCCGAATTCTCCGCTTCGCTATCCTGTAATAAACAGTTCTAACGGTAATCTCACAGTTGACATTCACAATTATACTCAAATTTGCCAAGGTAGACCACAGATGAAGCGATACAAGCAGTTTCTGACAACTTCATGATATAGGCCTTATAGACAGCACTTATGTCGAGGAATGGAACAGGAGGGTGTGGTATCCGTACCAACCAAACAGTACAGTATTTCAACTGTACTGTTAATGGTACTCTATTGCATTATCACCTTGTGAATTTCATTGTGAATAGTCATGTTTAGGATCCTGTACAATTCCCTAATACATCATAACTTCATTGTGGTTAGTATTGTTAACCCTTGTCATGCTAGACCACGGTATGGGAGAACCTATCCCTTGGGACCAGGGATATTGTGGGTCTACCCACCAAATCAGAAGGATTTCATAGATTTCTATTACTGTTTCAATAATGTGCTTCACAAACTGAAATAGAAACATAGTAAAAGGTAAAACCTTGATATCTAGTATAATTCAATTCCCCTTAATCAACATATGTACTTTTTGTTTTGCTAGGTGCAAGGGTGCCCAAAGACCGGATATATCCGGTGTTGGTCACACAGGCAAGATATGTAGCACCGAATATATCCGGTGTTAGCAAGAGCAGGGTTAAGAGTATGTCCCCTTAATACAGCTACTGGAAAGCACTTCCGCTTTATACATTACATTTTAAAAATTAGGCCACTAATTCAACTTTGAAGCACCTAGGGACATTTTACTTCAATTGTAGATAGTAACAGTCGCCTCTTAAATCTAATTTCTATGCTAACCATATTATATGCAATGCAGGACATACAAGGTAGCCGGTGGCCCAAGGCTACTAAATCTTTGTGAATTATATGTTAGGGCTACTAAAACTGATGAGTGGTAGCCCAGTTGGGCTACTGAATTTTTAAGGAACCCTTATAGTAAAAGCACATCTTAGGCCCCTATTTGAGCACTTATTCTAATGGAAAATAGTGTTCTGATATAATCTTGGGACCAGTGAAACCAGCATCAGATTCTAGAAATCTATTGAAACTGTTGAGCCCTAATATATCTCTGAAGCTTGACTAGATTCCAATCAATCAAATAGAATATTTTACTCCAAAACAAACAAATATCACTCGCTTACCTCTTACATATCAATAACTTCCTATTACATACATCAAATAATTCCAACGAGTGTAAATCAGCTGATTTGTTGCTAAAAAGCCTTCTAGATCCTGTTTCTGCTAACAACCAGTAGCAATGGGTCAGATTTCAATCACATGGTTAACAGACAATAGAGGGAGTTCATTGGGATCCTATTAACACTTCCAGACCCAGACAACAAACTGAGGACTCAAAGCAAATTTATCGAAAACAATGGTCACTTAAGAGAAATACTTAGCTATGTCATGCTTGATGAAGGGCATTTCGTTTCCCTATACAAGCAGGGAAGTTGGCATTCTGGTGCTTTCTGGTATTCTTAAAATTTCATTATTATATTGAGATGTGTCTGAACTTGCCAGATCACATGGGATCTGAGCATGACTCATGACTGAATTCACCCATATCCATCTGCTGTGTACATATAATCTGTCATTTATTGGAATTTCTTGATAACAAAGCAATATTTTGAGAAATATTTGAATGAAAATTGTAGTTCAC
>OZ012695.1:2565944-2588444 GCA_963942565.1 Maea johnstoni | reverse complement strand
TCAAGGGCAGGTGAAGGGTGGAGCGGGGCAAGTGAGAGTTGAATCTCACTTGCCCTACTGGGCAAGTCGCTGCAAAATTTAATGTTGTGTCCTGTGCAATAACAGTATTGTTAAAATAGTAATGAATAAACTGTGTGTTCCACAGTGGAATGAGTGTGCACTTACCTTAATCACTTTCCCTCGCCCTAATTTGAACCGTAATAACTTTTCTGACTTGACATTGCTGTCAAACACCTGAAAAGAAAAAGAATTGTTTGAAAACCAATTCAAATGAATGAAACCCCGCTGATAATTCCGGTATTGATGAGTGTTTTCCTTTAGTTTAACATGGGTTAACCCATTCATTCATTTATACAGTGGCCAAGAGCAGCTTGACTATTATGGTGAAATCTTTCATGCAAAAGCAAAGTTGGGAAATGTTGATCAGAAGACTACTACCACATCTCCTTCAAATATTTTGTAAGATAAATCTTAATTTCCAAGTTATTGTTAAAAGTATTGAAGATCTAGAAGACAATGTCAAAATTCACTCTTGACCCTTATTATACTGTTGATGGCTAATTCGGTCAATACAAAATGATGAAAAAAAAATGAATAAAAAAAACCCCACTAAAACCCTGGCACATGGGTACTCATCTGAGAGTACTCAGCAAGAGCTATCTAATGAATACCAACATGACAAGGTTTATGGACTAAGGACTAAGGTGGCCTTAGCATTGAAAGGGTTCAGAATTAATGGGTTTAAGTGTACATAAACTCTTCACCTGTCCTAGAGAGTTATCTGCAAATAACCATCCCGTGTATCTGGCCTCTATGTGGTCCCCTTTCTCGAGACCTCCTCCTTCTCCCAGCAATAGGTTCTGGCTCACCAATGTATCGACACTGGGACCTTGACTATTGGCCTTACACAGCGCCACCTAGTGGGAGAAATAGATGGAAAAAACATAAAATTGACTGCACATTATCATGCAAGGATACAGAGTTCTCCTAGTAAAAGATCCTGGCTCACCAATGTATCGACACTGGGACCTTGACTATTGGCCTTACACAGTGCCACCTATTGAGAGAGAAAAACATAATAAAACCAATTACACATCATAGTGCAAGGATATAAGGGGTTTAAAATCTTCCTGTGTAGGGATGGATATCTCTAGGAACCAAAGGGTACGGTACAGTACCGGTACAAATGAAACGGTATGGTAATTCAACGGTACTGTTAACATTATTACCTTATAAATTTTGTTTTGAATAGTCATGTTTAGAATTCTGGACAATCTCTCAACCTCTGATTTTGATTGATTGCAAATTTATAAGATTGATCGTTTTTTTGAAGTTTTTTGAAAAAAAAATATGTATCTCAAATAAGCCAATTGATTGATTGACAGACAACACTGAAGCCTGCAGCATCTTAATTAAAATCAAGCAACACTGTTCCAAGTAAGACTAGGGCCTTAAAGTGATATTTCAAGTGAATCAAATTAGCAAAATGGAGCCATTAATAAAAGTGCCCCAATAAAGAATCTAGGTAGCCCCCAGGCAGTTTGATGGAGCCAAGGACCCTTGAACAAGCCATGACTACCAAAGGAAAACTGCACGTCTAAAACCACAATTTTTAGTCGATCATCGTTCACAGATTGACTGATACTGATCCTAAAAGTTTGGACCAATTCCGAACACTTACTTGTTTGGCAAATTCTGCAGCAGCCTGTTGGTTGTCGAACATGAGGGACCAGCTCTGCCGGGCATCGTCATAGAAACTAACATACTGGTTTGCCTGGACCTGGAGAGAAATTCAAGACATACATTCAAGACTAGGAATTGATACTGGTACTTGATACAGTACCAAATATCTATAATGAATGGGAAAGCCCATTGTATTATTTAAGATCTGTTATATTTATACTGCTTAGCAATATAAAATTGACTCAACTGCTACCTCCACATGTAGGCAGTTCATTGTTTATTAGCGAAATTTCGGAAGTTGCTTTTGCTAAATTTAACAAATTCAAGTCGTTCAGGCAGGCGTTTAAAATACCATTAAGATATCTATTGTTTAGGAAATATTGATAATGTTTCATGAAAATTTTAAAGGTGCCAATCTCTATATAAGACATACAGTCAATAAATGGACAATTCTCTTTGACAACAAAAAAGTGATAAATGTAATACAAACTCACTCAAATAGTTTATATCTTTCTTATGAAAGCCTACTTTGAAAAATAATTGATAAAGTTTTGTTTATCAAAATCCAACCAATGATTCATCTTAAAATAGTTTAGGAATTATTACTTTATTAGAGTTTTTGTGCATGTAACAAAGTTTCTAAATGTCACATTTTAAGAGGTTTAACATGTTAACTAGGTCTCAAAAATGTGTTTGTTTCTTGCATTGGTTGGAAAAAAATATGGTAGGTAAGTAGGTACTTTTTTGGGGGGGGGGGGGGGGGAATCTTTCTTTTTTCAAAAAAAATTTGTTCCATACATGTTTTATGTTGTTTGAGGGTTGGAAGGGCAGAAAAAACTTTAGGGTAGGGACTTTTTTGAGTAAAAACTTGTTAGGGTCAAGTTACAGAAAACAAACACCGTTTTAGGCCTCACTGGTAACAATTGCAAGTACTCACTGTGAGCTGGAAGGCTGAAGTGATTTTGGCATTGGTGACTTGTTGCTTTTTGCTAACATAGAGCAAAATCTTGTACTGAAAGTAGAAAAATCAAGTAAGTCAAACAAATATAATAAGGTGCTACTCTTGAAATCATTAACTTAAAAAGTATCAATTTAGAAATTCCTGGCAAATCCATTTGGTTGCAATGAATGGAGAGTATTTCTTAAAGATGAGGATGGCCCTGATTCCATGACAACATAGACTCAGCTAGCAGGGCATCTTGGCATTATTTGAACACAAAAACCCTAAATCACCACCCTTCAGGACATCCCCAAATTTTAGTAGGGAGTAATTTCTTTGAATTTCGATTTCAAACAAAACAAATTAAATTTCTCTTTCACCTCAATAATATTTCCATTGACATTGCATGAGGATAGTATGCCTTTAGCTTATTTCTATAAGTAAATACATGTCTGGGGTTTGTAAACTGAGCATATTGTGGACTAACTTGAAAGATAGGACATCCCAAACTTTACAATCGACGAATTTGGGCACCCAGTTCTTAATGCTAGCTATTAAAGACCAAACTATTTGGATGCAATGCATGGAGTGTGCTCTTTTAAAAGATGAGGGTGAACCTGATTTTACAAATGGCAATATTAGGCACCCATTTTCGAAATCCTGGCTAAGACCTTGTATGACACTCACATCTTGTGCTGCATGTGTTCCCAGAATAGCAGAGCCCAGTTTGCCTTGACTTGCATACTGGCCATCCACACTGAAACAAGATACATCAATGCTAGATCAAATAAATCATAGAAGAAGCAAACAGAATCGAAACTCTGTCAGTCACTATTTTTGCCATAAATGGCAAAAAAAGGAAACAAGCAAGATACACCAATGTTAGATCAAATAAATCATAGATGAATCAAATAGGGATGTATACAAATAACAAAACAGTATGGTACGTTTTCGATACCAATGAAACAGTATTTTATTTTATAACCATATTTCAAATGTTAACTGTATATACCATATAAATGTAGGAGTGAATAGTGTTTTGGATCCTTGACAATCCCTACTGGGTAGAGGTTTAATATAAAGCTACTTACAATTTATATGCGTGTACTGCCACTGCATAAAGCACAGCTTGTGCTCCCCCCTGGCTTGGTTCTGGAGAAAATAAATACCAAAACAGAATAAGTAAAACATAAAGTCAGAAAATTAGAGCTTAACAGCAAAAAAGTAAGATAATAGAAATGGACTGTTTTACAGTCCACAAGCCCAAAAATACAAAACAAAACAAAAATATGAATGGAGCATTTTCCAAGAACAAGATATTATTCATGTATCCAACAATGACTTTTTTAAATATTTCTTACCCGGCTTGAACAAAATGTGATATATATGTAATCAAAAATGAAAATCATAACCTAATTACTGCAAGCGGATCTTTTTTTTTCTGAAATGAATATTTCCCTTTCAAGTATTTATCTATAATTCATCGCAAATTATTTTCAAAAATACACAGATCCAGATTAAACTTTACTAAGTTGACCCAAAGCATGAATGGGTTTAATGAAAAAACATCATGCCCTTTGAAAATCACATGAAACTCACCAGATGATGCTTTCTTTGGTGCCTTTGGTGCAGAATAGGTCAGGGATTCATTACCACCTTTGTTGCTGGCTTGGTCTGCCCCAAATAGGGAGCGAAGTTTCGACCTGAAACAGAGCAATGTGTGAGAACAATGAGATCGTCTTTTTTTTTTGAAATCTTTTTCTTTTATTCAAAAATGCAATATTTTATAAATAATACAATATTGCATTTGTAAGAGAAAAACATGTATTGAGCATATCGATATTAACAAAATGGTTTATAGCATTCAAAGAATAATCATTATGAAGGGCAATAAATATAAAATATATAATTACTGTGTCCAGGGTCTAAGCCAGGATTTTTAAAATACCTGTCTGAAAAAGCAATGGTGAAATTTCTGCCTGTCCAGATTTCCCTAGTCAGTTTCATCACATCCTTATACCAACTACTTATTGTGCCAAAAAGGGCAATCTATATTAAGCCTTGTAGGTGATTTGTTAGGAAAATATTGGGCTAAAGTCATAATGAACAATTCTTCATAGAAATGTTGTCTGTCAGAAAGGGATTTCAAGAAAATATGGAACACACATACACATAGGCAGACAAAAGCAGGGACTTAGCCAGGATTTAGAAAGTGGGTGTCCAAAATTGGCAACTGTAAAATTTTGGGGCGTCCAATTTTTCAAGGGAGACACCAATATACTCAGATTACAACCATAAACAGGGACATATATACTTAGATCCATTCTCCCTGCCATAAACATGTATTTACTTTAAAATGAAATAAAGCATACTATCCATGTACAATGTCATAAGAATTATATTGAGGTGAGAATTATTCAATTATGTGCTTGAAAATTACATTTTTAGAAATTTCTCACAAAACTTTTGGGTGGACAATTTGGACATCCTAAAGGGTGATTTTTTAAAGTTTGTGTGTCCAAATGACACCCAGACACACTGCTGGCTAAGACTATATATATGGACAAAAGGCTCAGGGGCAACAAGTGGCCTGTTAGTTAGGAGTGTGATCGGTATCCAAGGTTTGGAATCGGAATCGATAAAAAAAATTCTGATTCTTTCCGATTCCTACCGACGTATATAGAGGGATGAATCATAGCATTTAGGTTTAAAAGTGTATCAGATGCTACACTGTTTTAACATTCCCATGCTAATAATTTCATTTTAAGGTAGTAGATTAGATTACCTGGCGCACTGAGCTACTGACTGGCGTTGTCTAGTTACTTTGTCATCTTATTGCATTGCAATAATATGACAAAGTAAATGTCAATTAGTATCAACATTTTACCGATTCCGGAATCGGAATGATCGCTATGAGATTTTAAAGCGATCTTTTCCATGGTATCGTCGATACCATCTGATTCCTTGGTATCGATTACACTCCTACTGTTAGTTACAGGTGTTTTTCTTAGATCCTCCCAGGAGAGGGACAAATGCAATCAATCACAGACCCCATCTATCTATGTCAAGTGAGTCAGAGTCAAGTACCCCAGTTAGCCTTATCTAAGGACTACATGATAATACAGGTGCGTGCCTCAAATGTGACATATGCAAACTGTATCTCACTTTCTTTTTCTAGTTTAGACTCCCTGCATGTTCGCCTGTGATGTTAGATGAAGAGAACATGGATTGGTCGCCACAGACCTATTACCATAGGTACCATACCTCGACACACCTTTAGACTCTCACCAAATCTCGTCTCAGTAAGACATCACTAGGAGACAAAGACCAACGAGGCCTCTCGTATTTGTTGTTTACATTATAGAGGAAGTTGCTCACGCATGTGTGCAGAACGCACCTCTTGAGTGGTTCTTGTCAACACCTGGGCTAGGAGTCGTGACGAGGCTGTTGAGCAAGATCTGCTGGTTGCGTATGAGGTGATCAACATTCATGCACACACTAACGGCGTTAGCCAGCACAAGTGAATGTTTTTTTTTATAGATTGGGAGGTTATCAATTTTTCAGCCCAAACCTCATAAGCATGAGCCAGAAGGAAAGACAACTTTTCCACGGTTTGACGAATATCACAGTCTAGCAAGCACTATAACAGGTAGTCTATAAATGAGAAAATCATTTGATAATCAGAAAACAATAAAAAAAATCTTTTATCTTCTCACACCATCCTAGAAGGTAATCAAATGCTCAAAATTACATATATTGTAAGCGCAATCTTTGAGAAAATGTGTGGCTAGTCAAACAAGCTTAAAATCATGTTTAGGATGCATATCTCTGATCAAACATGACCCAAAGGCCAAACTTGCACTGGTCAACTGCTTGGCCTTTGCAAATATTAACACACCCCCAATGGCCCATTAGAAAAGGTGGATAAAGCTGAGATTTTACAACTGATTTCTTTCTCTGATTGCTAAGACAGAGGCTTACCCGCCGGTGGGAGAAAGAAAGTCACTGTCATCATTTTCCGCACTGAAAAACATTGCAGAATAAAAACAAGTACTGTCTTCTTTTTATCTGTGTTAGTACGGAAGTGTCACAAGACCAATGGATGCTTGCAGACGGAATAAACGTTCCCGGTACAAAGTAGGGCAAACGTTTCGAATGTTTTCCCATTTTCGATGTAGCTTGACCAATCACAAATCGCACAGTGAGGTCACATGACAAATTTACTGGCAGGTGCGTGGACGTTTCACAAACGTTCAACATATCTGAATATTCTGTTATTGTATACGAAACTGTGGAATAACTTAAGTAGACCAAACTTTTAAGATGGCATAAGCATGGTACTTAATGTTCTCAAAATACCAAATCGGTATCAAGCTTTCAGGTTTTGTCTGATGATTATAACTATCATTACACAGATAAAGTACGAAACTTTTATTTCCGGCTTCATATTTTCTCACATGCAGTCACATGACCTTGGTTGAGGGGGAGGTTGGTTGTTTACCTGCGAGCTCTACTCATTCATCTTAGACTGGCGACATATGTTGTTATCTAAAGCGGAGATTTTGACAATATTGGCGTTACATTTCTGACTTTTTAATGAAAAGATTCACTTTTTAGTTTTTGTGTGACTTTGCCTAATCAGGCGACACCTGAGTACCTCGACAGAGCATCACTTCAAGACTGGCTACGTGCTGTTCATAGAACTGTGAAACAGCAAGTGAACTGTAGGGCAGTGACACTGCCAGTGGATATATTTAGATTCGTCGTGACATCGCGGACAATAATCTTGAACTGGGTGACCAGTCACAACCATTAAGGTGCTAATAGGTACAACACGAACCCGGTTCATCATCCTCATCTTTCTGGTATCCGTATCTACACTTATCACAGTCATCAATATGAATATGTCAGGGGTGAGTATGATAATTTCTTAAACTGATATGCAAGCGTCAGTGATGGTGGTTTACTTTCACTCATCGACGCTTATGGTCGATGAACTAGAGCCATAAACCCATGACTGACCAGCGTGTATGATGACCATTGACCCATTTGAGACGTCGACAGAAGCATAGACGCTGTTCTACAAGGGTCGATGGAGTTGGCATCGATTTCACAAAATGAGCCTATTATTTTTCAACTGATTCTTGTAGCCAAAGGTACCCACTTAAAGAGTCTGCGGGATGGCCATCGTCACCTTTGGGCAATATTAGATATTGCCATTGGTCCCATCTTTGGCACCCCCCCCCCCCCCCCCCCCCCCCCCCCCAATGGTACAATTGACTATTTCTTTTTCAGTTTTGGTTGATCCAGATATTGTAATCTAAGCGATCCAAGGAACCCCTAAGTTTTAAAGGTGTATGACGATTATACCCCAAGTACCAAAACGCCCCACTTTTCAATTGCTTCACACAGCAGTAGTGGTGAGCAGCTTGTGATGCGCACACCAGGTTGAGGCAATACAATTATCTATAAAGTTGATTCATTCCCAACACTTTATTTTACTTTTAATTAAACTCTCGCCAAGACTTGCATCTGTCCTACGTTACAAATCTCTATATTATGAATGTAAATAAATAAAATTTTCAACTACATTTTGTTCTTTTTTGAACAGCATTACATTGACTTTATACAAGACTTTCACTATTCTAGTTCTAAATATGACAATGTATTTAGGAAGCAAATAAATTGACACTAGTACTTGGGCAACTGTAGGTACCCTCACTGTTGAGAACAGGGGTCAGAAAGTAGGACACTTGATATTTGAAGTAGAACAACTTTAGGTACTGACATGGTTGAGAACAGGGGTCAGAAAGTAGGACACTTTCTAGTTCCAAATATGACTATACCCCTAGCAGATTTCATGCTTAAATTTGGAATACCCCTAACAGTGGCATGCCTCAGAGCATTTGGCCATCAGGGCAGGCCCTATGTGATGAGAGACAGTTAGCAGTCAGTGGCAACACCTTAGACGAAATGGCCATCAGGGCAAGCCCTCAGTCATGAGAGACAGAAAACAGTCAGTGGCAACACGCCAACAACTTAGATCACAGTGGTAAGAGACAGCAAGCAGTCTGTGGCAATGCTTTAGATCACTTGACCATCAGGACAGGCCCTCAGTGATGAGAGACAGCTAGCAGTGAGCAATCAGTGGCATCACCTTAGACCACATGGCCATCATGCAGGGCAGGCCCTCAGTGGTGAGAGACAGTGAATGGCCAGTGGCAACACTTTAGAGCACCCAACTATAGGGTCTTTAAGCCAGGATTTGTATTCTTAGCAGGGACTTAGCCAGGACCCGCCCTACCTGTCTTTTGGACAGGTATTTTCCTTATAACCTCCTGTTTGGACAGGCAAAAATTTCTATGATGATTTTTCAATTTTGACTTTTGGGGTGTAATAACTAAATATTTTCCTAACAAACCGTCTTCTAGGACAGGACTGAAGTGTAAATTGCCCTTTTTGACACACTAGGCTATTAAATGTAGCTGGTATAAGGATTTGAAGTAGATAAGTAGCTTAATCTGGACGGGCAGATATTTTGAAATTGCTGTTTTGGACAGGCATTTTTGAAATCCTGGCTAAGAAGTAAGACCCTGATTCTTAGATATGAATTTGGATAGAGGAGGAAAAAATCAATTATATGCTTGAAATTGACATTTTGAGAAATGTCCTGAGGTTGATTTTTGAGGGTTTGGGTGTCCAAATAACGCCCAGACACCCTGCTGGCTAAGTCTATGCACTCTCCTATGTGACAGGGCACCTACCACCTGGGCAAGCCCCAATAATAGAGTAGGTCGCTGATTACATGATCTTTTAATGCTGCATATTGTCATAGCAACATGTCCTACCCCTGATTGTGTGGTTCATCCCAGTGGGATATAGACCCGCTAAGAGACATCTGATCCATCCTGATAGCCTAATAGGTGAAGCAGGTAGACATCTGATCTGGACTGTTGAATCATATGAGGTTTCAGGGCTTGAAATTAGCAGGAGCATGGCCAGGGATTCCAGGGCTCCCTCAGCCTCCCTCAACTCTCCTGTGGATCCCTCTACTTTATGTTGGGAGTCCAAAGATGTACATACTATATCAGGGTCTTAGCCAGTATTTATAAACTGGGTGCCTAAAATTGGCCATTGTAAAAATTTTGGGCGTCCAAATGTTTAAGGGGGACCACAATATACTCATATTTCAACCATAAACATGTATTAATTTATCATAATAAGGCATGATATCCTTATACAATGTCATGGGAATTATATGGAGATGAAAAAATTCAACTATATGCTTAAGATTGAAATTTTAAGAAATTCCTCACAAAATAATTTGGGTGTCCTGAGGGGTGCTTTTTAAGGGTTTGGATGTCCAAAAAGACACCCAGACACCCTGCTGGCTAAGACCATGTACTATATACTGGTTTCTATACACATCACCTTTGAGTAGCTTTTGACGATGCAATTGGGCTCCCTTGAAAAAAATGAGCCCTGGATTAACATAGCAGGTAGTTGATCAATCCACAATGAAACAGCTCAGTAGGTTAGATACAGAGGTTACAATTTTGCAATTATACCATTGAATGTGTATAGCTGAGCACTAAACTGTTGAGTGTATATTGGAGCTCGACCATTTCCTACAGGCCCAATGAAGTCAGGAGTTGGCATCGCCATTGTTATGATAATTTGCAGCTTTTAAAAAATGTCTAAGGTACTGAACGAAAATTTTGGACCTTATATAAAATAGTGATGTACAAAATTAATTTCTATATCTAGCCATGATTCTGTTAAATCTTTAATGATTCTGTCAAAAAGTCAATTCCAATGTTTATCTCTGAAACTGAGACACAGGTAACACGGTTCTACCTTTTGAAATCCTGAATTGGGCGAACCATCTTTTTCCTTATGGAGATAAGGCTGCTCAATCTGTTAGGTGATGACAATCAATAAATGAACATTAAGGTTGAAACATTGGTCAGTTGGTCATCCATACGGTTCATGGTCAGAAAGGATTAAGTACTTATCTAAAAGCCCTCAATTCAGCCATCTATGTAGGAATTGGGTGGCAAGGCACTATTAGAAAAGAAACAATTCGAAAATGGTCTAGTTTATAGGCAAAACCGCAAAAGTAGTTTCATAATTTTATGTTCAGCATACAACAACAGGAGTGGCTTGTCTTCAGGTGCTTAGCCAGGACCTGTCTTGCCTGTCTTCAGGACAGGCAGTTTTCTGAAAACCTCCCTTTTGGACAGGCAAAAATTTCTATAAAGAATTTTCAATTTTAACATTTTGGGGGTAATAACCAAATATTTTCTAAACATGCCATCTTCTAGGACAAACCTGATGTGTAAAATATCCTTTTTGATACAATAGGCTATTAGATGTAGTTGGTTTAAGTCTGTACCCTAAAGTTTTTTCCGCCCGTCCAACTCCCGATCAAGAATAAGACACGCTTGAAACACATTCTTTTTTAAAAAAGATCCAAAAATATTTTTACCTACCTACCCGGGTACCTACAGGAAATAAACAAATTTTTAGGCTTTATTTGTTGCCATGCTGATAACTTATCAGCATAGCAATAAGTGATAACAAAGTTATTCATTTTATGATGCAGGTATCAGTTAAAAAAAGATACAGGTTCCTGTTAAAAAGCTTGAAGTAGGCATATGTAGGATTTACAGTTTAAATGATAGTGATAGTGAATTATGATGTGAACAGATGTTTTAACTCCAGAACCTTGAACACAATCAATTCAGTCGTTTTATCTAAATAGTTCTGCAGATGATTTATCGATTAAAATTCTGATTTTTCATAAATTTTGAATTGTAGCATGCTGTTTGCAAAACATCATTTTCTCAGAATAATTTTAATTATGTTTTAATTATTCAAAATACCTTAGAAAATACCTATTTCAGAAGAACAAAAGGACTTGTTTGAAGCGATATTCATACATTTCCTGTAAGTCAATTCTTTGCCTCATATCATTTGAAAAAACTGAACCCTGCCAGCATGGTTCGACTTTCCCAAGGGCCCAGAATCCCAGGTACATACATTATATGCCCCTAGATTTTCCTGTGGGCCTTAGATTTCTCAGACTATGGGCCCAAAAAAGGTAATGTATAATAACCAGAAATGCTGTTTTGAAATCCTACCTGTCATGTAGGGCAGGCACACTCCTGATATTTGTACCTGCCGTTCAGGTACTTCGAAATGTTTTACCTGCCTGGGGCTACATATAAGGAAGCCCTTATAATGTCGAGCCCTGCAGCCATATGACACAGATTAGTCATAAATCTAGAGACTATCTATCTAGAGTTAACACAAATACTCAGTCAGGGGATGCAATAAACAGCGAATAAATCTTTAGGACATGGTCTTAGCCAGCAGGGCGTCTGGGTGCCTTTTTGGACACCCAAACCCTAAAAAATTACCCCTCAGGACACCCAAATTTTTTGGTGTGGAATTTCTAAAAATCTCAATCTCAAACTTATAATTGAATTTTCTCATCTCCTTATAATTCCCATGACATTGTTTAATGGTATCATGCCTTATTTTGATGAATTAATACATGTTTATGGTTTAAATATGAGTATATTGTGATCCCCATTAGAAATTTGGACGCCCCAAAATTTTACAGCTGCCAATTTTAGGCACCCAGTTTCTAAATCCTGGCTAAGACAAGTTGCTTTAGGATGTAATTCAGGCTCAAACCATGGGGAAAGCAGCCAAGCTCTAAAGAGTTGGCTCTGCATAGTTGTTGTCATGACTCTCAGGTATTTCATTTTCAATAAAACGTAAACGGCTATGAGAGCAAGGGAGATACTTTGTATTTAAGGAGGTTTGTCTATAGATCAATGTAACCATGTAAGGGAACTTGTTGCAAAAACAGCCATTTACCCCATGGCATGCCAGGGCCATCGGGAAGCCTGGTGGGACTATCTGATCTTGGGTTCGACATTACCATAAATCTTTAGAAGTACATGTAATATGAGAGAGGTACATTACCCATGAGTTATTCATATCTTTGGAAGTATCAAAAAAGAGGGAGTCAGGCATGTTATCACAGGGAAAAACTACAGTTTTTCCCTTTCCAGACATTTCATGTTTATTCTTCATGGTTTCCAAAGTGTTACACATAAAGACATATACAAACAACAGCTGCAACCTATTAGTATAAACTAATCTTTGATTAAACATCTATTATGGTTTCAGGCATCTTGTCATCTCTGAGGTGTGGTAGATGAATAGGATGTCAATTGCAATACAGGATTATCACACCAGATAGGGTGGCAAGCTAGAGTGACCATTCTAATCAAGGGGCCACTCCAGTGATAATGGGCTAATTAACCCATTAGTAGTAGTCTTAGCCAGCAGGGCGTCTGGGCATCTTTTGGACTCCCAAACCCACAAAAAGCACCCCTCAGGAAACCCAAATCTTTTTGTGAGGAATTTCTTAAAAAAACAAAACAATCTCAAGCATATAATTCTCATGACATTTTATAAGGATATTATACCTTATTTTGATAAATCTATACATATTTTTAGTTGAAATCTTAGTATATATATTAAAAATGGGACTCCCAAAACTGCCCATTTTGGCCATCTAAATCCTTCCTAAGATCCTGGACTTAGGTTTCCCAAGCTATGGGTCATTGAGTACATCATAACAATTTGTGCTGACAAAATGTTTATAATTGTTTATGACTGTGATAAATGCATCTCAGTCGACACTTCAAAGATAGTTCTAGCATCAGGGTTTGACTTTCCCAAGGGCAGAGGGGTATATATATTTGCCCCTAGATTTTGCCATGGGCCTCTAGATTTTTCAAAAATAGGCTCCAATATATTATGTAAAATAACCAGAAATTTTTGACCACCTTTTTTTTATCAGAAGACCTTTTCAGGCCCTTAGTCTGAAACCCAAGTGTTAGACCCTGAGCATTATCATTTGAACTCCATTTGATACCTTTATACCTGCCTATGATATTTTCAAATGGCATGGGTTGCCCCAAAATTTGAGTGGTCGAGGGTATTGCTACTGACAGCTTGCCATCTCCCACCACTGCCCAGGATCAAATTCTGGCCAAGGCATGTGAGAAAGTTGCCTGTGACTTTGGTTAAACAGTAGTTTTAGCCATGTACTCTTGTTTCATTAACAACAGTTTAGCTCAGTATTGCAGTTAAAGTGACTATAGGCCCAATTCAAATTTATATACATGACAAAGATATGCCTTTTAGAATAACATCATTCTTGACTTACTTATAATTTCAAAATGAGGCTTCGTTTATGTGTATAAGTCACATTCATTTTTCAGCAAGAGCACCATATTAGAACAATATTATTATTGACTTACTTATTTCAAAATGTGGCTCCGCTTTCTGTATAAACTTTAAATAGGGTGTCACATCCAATACGCCTGTGACCTGTCGTATCTGACACAGATAAAACCTTTTTTTCCCAGATATAAAGCAGGCCTCAAACATTCTGGGTTTCAATGGTGCTAGGGATAATTGAGACAATCATAAAATGGCATTTTTTTTATTCAGTATTAAACTTTGAAAATAAATCTTTTCATGTTTTTATTGAAGATAAACAAATGTTGTATTTAACACACTCTTTCCCATCAATGAATTTAACTAAAAAATTTTTTTTATTGAAATCAGGTCAAAATTCAAAAAACTTCAGAAAGTCTAGTATAAGGAAAATATGTATTATATTTCTACATTATATTTTATTTTTTCACATCCATGTTGCAGTAACCCTTATGCTACTGGTGGTTAATTTGGCCAATACGAAATGATGCAAAAACAACAACATGAAAGATTACTAGTAACTGAACCCCTGGCACATTTGTACTCATCTGAGAGTCTTCAGGTACTCAGTGAGAGCTATCCAATGAATACCAACATGACAGACTTTAGATGGTTTTCAAAAATCTTTGCATCCTTGTGCTTTGTGCGAAAGTAGCATCAGCATTTTCACATCCATGTAGCAGTTAGTACGGAATGACCCATATATGTCACGTTTATTTTTCAGCACGACCACCACATGATGGGCCCCACTACTGAACACATGCACCATGGGATGCACAATACTACCGGAGGTATGCATCATCATCCCACCACCATGAACCATGGCAACCATGGAGGCCATGGTGGAGCAGCAGGAGGGGACCATGGAGGCATGAAGGTAGCACTTCATTTAACTAATATTCTCAATTCTTTTTCTGTTCAATTACGGCTAGGAATTGCTCAGAAATTTCACCCCAATTCATAGTCTTAGCCAGCAGACAGGGTCTTATTTTTTCCGGGGGTTGAATTTTTTAAATTTTGAACTAAGTGCCAGCTGGAAGGGTTGGGACATGTGAGAATGTTGCCAGTGTCTTGGGGTAAGGCAAAGCATAGTAGCATAGTATAAGTATAGTAATTAGTAAAAGGCTAGTAATCCCTAGATTAATGGCTCGATTTATCACAGAGCGTGGCATGAAGGTAGCACTTCATTTCGCTATCATATTCATTCTTTTTCAATGTTTCATTCTTTTTTAGTGATTACTGCTAGGAATCGCTAGATTAATGGCTCAATTAATAGCAGGTTTAGGGGTCCACACCGGTTCACCCGTACCATGAGGGTACCGATACTCCGCCCGAAAATACCGGTAAAAAAACGTATAATTAGTAACCGGTATTTTGGTACCGGTACTATGACAGAAAAGAGTGCAGAGGCGCGGGATCGGCGGGAAAATACATCACGAATTCGCGATCGCGTCATCCGTCTTTCCCGCTCGACAGTTTAACTTCTTCTGGTTTTTGCATGCAGGATCGTTTACTATTCTGAGAAAAAAGCGATATTATTGAGGTTGGTTCACTTCCTGGTTTAGTGTCATCCACGCTCCAAAGAAACTGGGCCACCATTCATGGCACACTTGACTAGGTCTTAGCCAGGATTTAGAAACTGGGTGCCCACAATTGACTGTTTTAAAATTCTGAGGCGTCCTATTTTTCAAGGGAGGCAAAATATACTCAAATTACAACCATAACCATGTATTTACTTACCAAAATAAGACATAATTTCCTCATACAACGCCATGAGAATTATACTGAGGTGAAAATCATTCAATCATATGCTTGTAATTGACATTTTCAGACGCCCTGGCTAAGACTACGGTTTGGGTTTGACACTAATAGGAAACTAACTGGATAATGTAGGAACATTTTGTGAAATATTCAACTGTTAATGTCCTACAGGTTAATGTCCAAGGGGTCTAATGGGCGTGAATGTGATGACAGGTTGTAGCCAGGGACTTAGCCAGGACTCGTCCAGTCTTTTGGACAGGCAGTTTCCTGAAAACCTTCAATTTTGACTTTTTTGAGGTAATAACCAAATAATTTCTTAACAAATTATCTCCAAGCATATGGCATAAATATAAATTCCCCTTGTTGACACAATACGCTATGAAATGTAGTTGGTATAAGGAATTGAAGTAGCTAAATCTGGATGGGCAGAAATTTTGGAGTGGCTGTTTTGTACAGGCATTTTTAATATCCTAGCTAAGACCCTGGTTGTAGCTAGAGCAGGTTTCAGTGTATCTTTAGACTGACTCATCTATTATTCATACTAACCTATTACTGATGCATGCACAAAGGTCGATGTTCTTACTCAAGGGGATGTGTATCCATACATACCATAAATAAGTAATTTACCCTGAGACAGAAAAATGGATACAGGCCACTTGCACGAGGGTATTTTTTCATTCAAGGATGTAGGTTGAGGGTTAACTTCATAGATTCATTGTCAGGGTCCTAACCAGGAGATAGAAACTGGGTGCCAAAAATAATGCCAAATTGTAAATATATTGTTTTGTGCGTCCTATTTTTCAAGAGAGGTCATGCATGATTACAATCACGTAAACATGTATGTACAGATTGAAATATGGCATAATATTCTTAAACAAATGCCATGGGATTTAAATTGGAGTGAAAAAATTCAATTATAAGTTCGAAAATGACATTTTAAGAAATGACTCACAAAAGAATTTGGGTGTCCTTAAGGGTCTGGGTATCCAAATGACGCCAAAACTCCCTGCTGGCTAAGACTATTAGGCCTAGAAAAAAATTGTTTGTTTCGTGTAACGGTTCCCAAAAAAATAGGGTAGGTAGGTTGGTAATATATATATTTTTTGGATTATTTCTTTGGTCAAAAATGTGTGTTTTATGCATATTTACGTTGTTTGGGAGTTCAGAGGGCGGAAAAAACTTTTGGGTAGGGATTTTTTAAAATAAAAACTTGTTAGGGTAGGTTTACAGAAAACAAACAACTGAGAGTTCTGCATGTGAACCAGGTCAGAACCTCAGATTCACTACAGAGTACTGACCAACATAGCATAGCCCTTATGCTGCTGGTGGCTAATTTTGCCATTACAAAACGTTGCAAAAAACCTGAAATATGACTGAAACCCTGGCACATGGGTTCTCATCTGAGAGTACTTTAAGCGAGAGCTATCCGATGAATACCAACATGACAGGTTTCAGATGGTTTTCAAAAAACTTTGCATCCTTGTGCTTTGGACGAAGGTACAACCTCAGCATTAGATGGGTTAACATCAATCCCTGTCTTGTTATATTTCATAGTTTCCATGTTTTAAATTTCTTTCTGATTTTGTGGTATTTTTCTTTCCAGATGTATTTTCATTTTGACCAAAGTGCCACTATCCTGTTTGAGTTCTGGAAAACCTCCTCAGCTGGCGGTAAGTAAAGGGTTAACACTTCCCCTTGAAAACGTACGTCTGGAGCTACGACACTTTTAGAAATAACAACGGAACGAAGCATGAATTCACAAAATATTTCAAGGAGAGTCATGGATTGAGTTCTAATCGACAGTGCGCCCAGGGTTTGACACTTAGATTTCCGGTAAGGGGCCCCGAATAGGTCTTTTAATAAAATTCTATAGTCAAAAACAGGTTTTCTGGTTATTTTACATAATATGTTGGGCCCCTAGACTGAAATATCTAGTGACCCACAGCAAAATATAGGGGCATATGCCCCTGGGAAAGTCAAACCCTGACATTAAAAGCACTAGGCCCCCAAAAATCTTAGGTAGCAAAAATGCCTTAGACAGCCTATTTGTCAAATCTTAGATAAATAAAAACAAGTGGATATGAAAACAGTCAGTCAACCTGAACAGGCTAGCCTCAACCAATAGCCCAAAAGTCGTGCTCTGCACATGCTCAAATGATGCTGGTGCACAGATTTCTCTGTAATGCAAATGATATAAGAGCCCTGATTGGTGCTTGTTCCCTCGTGACCTCACCCTGATGCCATATCAGAAACTCCTATCATGTCCAGCCTTTCACTATAGCACATATAGTAATTGGTCTCTCACTACATACCATTCTTTTCTTCATCTAAGGTCAAACCCTTCCCAGCATTGGACTCCCTATAATGATAGCTGGCTAGTGTATATATGTCCAATGACCAATGCCTAGGCATGACACTGTTATCATAGCCATACCTAGACTAGGTTCCTAGTCCCTAAAAAGTTGACATTCCCTTCTGTGCTGACCAAGCAGTGTGGTGTAGTACCAGGTATGGTAGATAGATGGCACCACCTGATCCTCAGATCTCTATAGGTTTTAAGTTATAATCAAACTGAATCCTGGTGAGATAAGTGTAAACTAAATGGACCACTATGGCCACCTAGAATATTTGGTGCTAACAGAAAATACTTATAACAGCCTAGAAATCTAGGCTAAGCCATTATACCAAGCCATTGTGCCTGTGTGGTCAGTCTGTCCATGATCAGTTATGTAACAGAATGTCATACATTGTGGGAGCAGGAAATGCCTTTGGATATTTAACCCATTAATACTCACAGCGGCCAAACATAGCCTGACAATGTTTGTGAAATCTTTAACCCTTATGCTGCTGGTGGCTAATTTGGCCAATATAAAATAATGCAAAAATCCTGGAAAATCACTGAAACCCTTGCATATGGGTACTCATAAGAGACTACTCAGCGAGAGCTTTCTAATGAGTACCAACATGACAGGGTTTAGATGGTTTTCAAAGAATTTTGCATTCTTGTGCTTTGGACAAAAGTAGCATTAGCATTGGAAGGGTTAAAGTGAAAGCAAAGTTAGAAAAATATTTGAAGGAGAAATGTTAATCAGAAAAATAACAACAACTCTCCTTTTAGGGTTGGGAATCGGTTGCAATTTCATGATCGATAATCAGTTGCAGCCAACCGATCAATTATTGATCATAATCAGTTCTTCACACTTTTGCAGTAATTGGGTACTAGAGGTCTACAGCCTAATAATAAGTGATAGTCTATGACAATAACTTGCTATTAGCACCTACCTTAACTTTGTTTTGAAGCGTTTTTGGAGCGTAGTTTCATAGCAAGAAAGCTGACAACTTGCCTGTCATTTAGTTCTATATTTTGCCACTATGTGTCACCTTTTCCGATTATTATCGATTGCCAGTTTCGTAATCGATTAATCAGTATAAGAGAGGCAAACGATCAATTATCGATGATCGTCCCAACACTATCTCCTTTAAATATTTTTTTACTTTAACTGTCAAAAATATAATAGATCCAGACCAAAATTTCTGGAGGCGCTCCTATATAAATCAATAATGGGTTAACAACTGATACTCTGAGCTCTATAAGATAGTCATGGTTTTTGAATGCTACATACATAAATTGGTTAACCATTTCACTGCTGAGGCTATCTTCGTCCAAAGCACAAGTACAGAAAGATTATTGTCCTGGACAATCCCTAATAAAGTATGACATCACAGTGGTAAGTTTCATTAAGGGTTACTTTTAAGGAACAAAACAATGCAATAAGGTACTTTTTGAAACAATAACAGGTACCAGTACCAGTACCTCTTAACGGTATCCAGTAAAAGTAAAATAAGTAGAAAGTTAAGTAAAATACATTATATGAGTTCAGTACAAGTGTATATATAAGTGTTATTTTTTCAGGCATGGTTGGTTCCTGCATAGGTATATTTTTCCTGGCTGTACTCTACGAGGGCCTGAAGGTGTTCAGGGAACATCTTCTGCGCAGCTCTAACGTGATGGTCCGCTATAATACAATGCCGGTAAGCAGCTCACAGGACACAATGGTCACAGAGACTCACAAAACAGTCGGGTAAGTGCACATGAAGATGGAGATTACTATGACTGGTGGTGGTAGTAGTAGTAGTAGTAGTAGTAGTAGTAGTAGTAGTAGTAGTAGTAGTAGTAGTAGTAGTAGTAGTAGTAGTAGTAGTAGTAGAGATGTAATAATAGTAGTAGTGATAGTAATAGTAATAGTAGTAGAAGTAGAAGTAGAAGTAGAAGTAGTAGTAGTAGTAGTAGTAGTAGTAGTAGTAGTAGTAGTAGTAGTAGTAGTAGTAGTAGTAGTTACTGAAGGAGTAGAAGTAGTAGTAGTAGTAGTTTAAGTATAAGTATACTCGTCTGGTAGAAGTAATAATAATAGTGTAAGTAGTAGTAGCACTAGTGGTAGTAGTCGTCGGCGTAGTTGTAGTATTCATATTCAAGTCAAAGAAAAAAATTCCATTAGTTACTTGTTACTTCTTTTATTAGTTCTACTATAATTACTATTATTATCATTTATAAATGTTTCTTGGTGAAGTACTTTCATAACTGAAACTTATGTGTTACATGTTCCTCCATCAATATTTTTGTCAGCTTTATTTTTGCTCTGTTATACAAGCATGTCTAGCTCCTATATAATTTTCCTCATGCCCACCCACAACCGCTTGTCCAGCCCCTCCCCCCCTCACCCCTAGAAAAAAAACAAATAATAAAGAGGGCATGAGAAAGGTTCAACAACTGATTTTGACTTTTTGTTTGTTTTTTGTTTGTTTTTTGTTTGTTTGTGCCATACATAGGTGTCCAGCAGCATTATTTATTTTATGTTTTGCGTACATTTCTCCTTGTTTTGTTTACGTTGACAGTGGAGGCTCTGTAGCAATCCAGGCTTCCAATCTCCAGCCGAACTCTCCGTCTGCTCGGTAGGTCCACAATCCCATAGAAAATGCTACTGACTAGAGGGGGTTGGAGGGTACTGTAAAACTGAAAAACATGTTGTGATTCGCATTTCACAAAAATATTTTAGAAATGGAAATGGACTATCCGACCTCAGACTTAAATAGTGCAACTGTATCCCATATGCTGCAAAGTAGAAACTGTTAGTGTGAGTTTGTGGTTTAGGAGTCAACTAAACGGGAATAGAAATACAAACTTCAAACATTTTCTGTTTTACAGTACACTCTTGAGTGAATACCATTAAATTGATGAATATAAAGCTGCAATATTAATAACTTACTAACTTAGTTTGGGAATCTGCTAAATGGGAAAAGAAAAACAAACTTCAAACATTTTCTGTTTTACAGTACACTCTTGAGTGAATGCCATTAAATTGATGAATATAAAGCTGCAATATTAATAACCTACAAATACACTAAATCCTATAGTAATAGTGTGTGGCTCATCCTGCACAGTAAGTGCTGCATTCAAGAAAACAAAAAAAAATGACATTCAACCCCTTACCATCCAGGGGGGTGCCAGGAGACCAGGGCTCCCTTGATTCTCCTGTGGGCCCCTAATTTTTTTCTGGAGAGAGCCCAAAAATGTACTGGTTTCTGTACACAACACCTTTAGGTAGCTATTGGGCGCCCTAGAAAAAAAGTTAATTTCAAGCCCTGCTATCAAAAGTAATATTTTATGCACAAAAGGCAGATAATATCTCCATTCGAAACTACTTTGTAATTTTGGTTCTTAGAAATACTTTTAACACTTTGGAAAATATTAGTACACACATTTTATTTATATGATCTGTATTAATAAAACTTTGGGAAACTTCTGAAATGGAAGGTATTCATATCTCAACTGTATCCACTGATTTATTGTGTATTTGGGTGAATTGCACGACCCCTAAGCATGGCTCCTAGCATAAGGCCTAGAATAACAGTTTGGTTTATGTACACTACCCACCCTAATCCCCCCACCCTAGAATATACCATGCATGACCTAGTAGGAGTTTAACCCTTATGCTGCTTGTGACTAATTTGGGCATTACAAAATTATGCAAATAAAATTATTAACCCTTCCAATGCTGAGGCTACTTTCGTCCAAAGCACAAAAATGCAAAACCTTTTGAAAACCATGTAAACACTGTCATGTTGGTATTCATTGGATCGCTCTCACTGAGTACTGTCAGATGAGTACCTATTTGCCAGGGTTTTAGTCATTTTTCAGTTTTTTTGCATCATTTTGTTATTGCCAATTTAGCCTCCAGCAGCATAAGGGTTAAAATGACTCGAACCCGTCACATGGGTTGAATGACAAGCTATCGTGCCAGCATGCTGTAGAATACTAGCATAGCGATTGGATACTCAAATAATGGTGCTCAGTTTCAATGGTGGACTTCAGGGGTTGGCAAAGTATTCACTAAGTACTATGCCACAATATTAACACTATACAGTATTATGTATTTCATAGTAGGTGAACGTCCTAATAGTAGTCTTACTTTAACCCATTAATACTTAAGAGTTTGTCCAGGATTTGTCGTCTGGATCTATGATACTTTGGACAATAACTTTTGAATTAGGAATGATTTTACAAAATATTTCAAGGAGAGTTGTTGGTAATGTTCTGATCAACATTTCTCCTTGAAATATTTTGCCAATTATGCTAAAGCCTGTAAATTTTCATCAAAATTGTCAGACTGGTTTTGGCCGCTGTGAGTATAAATGGGTTAACCCTTATGCTGCTGGTGGCCAATTTGGCCATTTCAAAAGTATCCAAAAACCCTGAAGATGACTGAAACCCTGGAACATGGGTACTCATTTGAGAGTACTCATCAAGAGCTATC
>OZ012695.1:2560944-2563444 GCA_963942565.1 Maea johnstoni | reverse complement strand
TGATTCGAATTTTCATCTTATCTAACACAGCTTAGATTGCCATATATATCTATGAGTTAAATTATGACTGAGATTACTTTTTTTTCACAGTTACAAAAATGTTTTTATCCATTCGAGACCAGGTACACCATTTAATCAAACTGATCAGATACTGACTAAGAGTTGAGAACCCATACCATCATCTAGTTGTTCATTTATTCATTCTATTGTAATGCTTTTTCAGGGTAGTTCAGTGAAGCCCATTCACCAGTTGTTGCTCCTGGTCATTTATTTGTTCATTCATACGTTCATTCATACGTTCAATCATTCATTCATTTATTCATTCTATTGTGTTATGTATTTCCAGGGCCAGAATGTGTAGTGCAGCCTATGTGATCCAGTCGTTGCCCCAGATCATTCATTCATTCATTCATTCATTCATTCATTCAATCATTCATTCAATTGTGTTTATATTGTCAGGGCCAGAATGTGTAGTGCAGCCTATTTGATCCAGTCGTTGCCCCAGATCATTCATTCATTCATTATTCATTCATTCATTCATTCATTCATTCATACATTCAATCATTCATTCAATTGTGTTTATATTGTCAGGGCCAGAATGTGTAGTGCAGCCTATGTGATCCAGTTGTTGCCCCAGATCATTCATTCATTCATTATTCATTCATTCATTCATTCATTCATTCATACATTCAATCATTCATTCAATTGTGTTTATATTGTCAGGGCCAGAATGTGTAGTGCAGCCTATTTGATCCAGTCGTTGCCCCAGATCATTCATTCATTCATTATTCATTCATTCATTCATTCATTCATTCATACATTCAATCATTCATTCAATTGTGTTTATATTGTCAGGGCCAGAATGTGTAGTGCAGCCTATGTGATCCAGTTGTTGCCCCAGATCATTCATTCATTCATTCATTCAATCATTCATTCAATTGTGTTATGTATTTCCAGGGCCAGAATGTGTAGTGTAGCCTATGTGATCCAGTTGTTGCCCCAGATTATTCATTATTCATTCATTCATTCATTCAATCATTCATTCAATTGTGTTTATATTGTCAGGGCCAGAATGTGTAGTGCAGCCTATGTGATCCAGTCGTTGCCCCAGATCATTCATTCATTCATTATTCATTCATTCATTCATTCATTCATTCATTCAATTGTGTTTATATTGTCAGGGCCAGAATGTATAGTGCAGCCTATGTGATCCAGTCGTTGCCCCAGATCATTCATTCATTCATTATTCATTCATTCATTCATTCATTCAATTGTGTTTATATTGTCAGGGCCAGAATGTGTAGTGCAGCCTATGTGATCCAGTCGTTGCCCCAGATCATTCGTCAATTTGTTTATTCCTTCATTGGTTCATTCCTTTATTCATTCATCCATCCATTCAACCGTCCATCCATCCATTTATTCAGTTGTGTTTATCTGTCCAGGGCATAGTGACCCAGTCATTGCCCCAAATCATTCATTCAGTTATTCTATTGTTTATTTTTACTTGTATTTTTACTATGTATTTGTCTATTCATTCATTTATTCATACGTTCATTCTCTTATTCATTCTACTGTTTATGTTTTCAGGGCCAGAATGTGTAGTTCAGCCCATGTGATATAATCATTGCTCCAGATCATTCATTCAATAATCTATTGATCCATTCATCCTATTGTGTTTATATTTTCAGGGCCAGAATGAGTAGTTCAGGCCATGTGATACAGTTGTTGCACCGGATCATTCATTTGTTTATTCATCCATACATCCATCCATTCATTCGTTTAGTTATCATATTGTGTTTATTTTTACAGTGTCAAGTCATTGCTTTACATTATTCATCCTTTCATTCATTCTTTCATTCATTCATTCATTCATTCATTTGTCATATTATTGTAATTTGTTCAGTTATTCTTTTTTTTTCGGGCCAGAATATATTCAGGTTGTGTGACCCAATTGTTGCTCCAAATCATTCGTTCATTCATTTATTCATTCTATCATGTATATATTTTCAGTGCCAGGATGTGTAGTTCCGCCCACGTGATACAGTCGCTTCTCCATGTTCTCCAGATTATCATCAGCTTTTTTCTCATGCTGATCTTCATGACTTCATTTATTCATTCATCCATTCATTCATTCATTCATTCATTCATTCATTCATTCATTCATTCATGCATTCATTCATTCATTCATTCATTCCACTGTGTTTATCTTTTCAGGGTGTAGCTCAGCTCATGTGACCCAGTCGTTGCTCAAAATCATTCTTTTGTTTTTATACATTCATTTATTCATTCATTTAGTAATCATTCATACATTCATTCATTTATTCATTCTATCATGTTATATATTTCCAGGGCCAGGATGTGTAGTGCAGCCCACGTGATACAGTCGCTTCTCCACGTTCTCCAGATTATCATCAGCTATTTCCTCATGCTGATCTTCATGACGTACAACGTGTGGCTATGTATTGCCGTTGCCCTTGGCGCCGGGGCGGGGTACTTCATT
>OZ012695.1:2448444-2553444 GCA_963942565.1 Maea johnstoni | reverse complement strand
CGCTACCATTTTGTACCATTTTAGTGGGGAACGTCCCCAGGATTCAGGTAGTCCAGCGGGACTACCTGAATCCAACTTAAGGTAGCCCGACAGGGCTGTTTTTGGAATTCAGATCTCCCGGGAGATGGGACTCTGCTATATGTTGAGCCCTGGTTTGATTTTCAAGTAAAGGGTGAGTCTTGACATTTTGCCCAAAATCCTCCTAAGATTAAGAATACTCCAGTAGGATAAATTCGTGCCTTTGAAATGCAGCCTACCGGAAATATCGCCAATAAGTTTTCAAGACGAAAGGCAGATGTAATTGTATTTCGATGGCGCCAACCAACTCCATTGAGGTAACGTCAGAGGAATTCCTTTCATTCGATTTATCCTAATTGTTACGAAAGTATTAATCGCATTCCATCTTAGCAATTGCACTTTTATCAGGTGCACCCACGAGTTAAAGGACAATTCCACCATGAATAAAATATAAGCCCAAATATTTGTCCTAGGGTATTCTCTACTTAAACCCAAGTTCCCACCACTGCCAACCTTAATAGTAAGTTAACTACTTGTGTCATATGGGTACATGCTGCTGAGACATGCTTTTAATAGACTGAAATGGCCACTCCCAGTGCCTCCATTTTGTCTGTTAGGATGTGTTTAAACAGCGATATACTTCTTGTTTTAAGGTTGGCAGTTGTGGAAACTTGGGTTTAAGTAGAGAATACCCTAAGAAACTATTTGGGCCTAGGTTTTATTCATGGTGGAATTGTCCTTTGATTAACCCTTACAATGCTAAGGCTACTATCTTCCGAAGCACAGGAACTCAAAGATTTTTGAAAACCCTCTAAACCCTGTCATGTTGGTATTCACTGGGATGCTTTTGATGAGTACACTCAGATGAGTACCCATGTGCCAGGGTTTCAGTTATTTTTAAGGTGTTTGGCATCATTCGGCATTGGCCAAATTAGCCAACAGTGGCATAATGGTTAAGCACTTGGCTTATGGTGTGTTTCTTGAGTAACTGAAAATTTGCTTGTCGCAATATTTGACACTTCTGGCGCATGAATATGTGACAATTTGGGCTGGCATGCAAGTTACTCTGACTTAATGATTATAACACTGTATAAAGCGATCGCGAATGTGCAGATGCCGAATGTAGGAGTATTAAGTATATTTTTGGAGTATTAAGTTATGCTTTAGCAAAAAACTACTCAAGCTTTTTGTCTTATATGTCCATATGTATGTCTATGTTCTGTAGTCTATTTCCAATCTATTATTCTAAATATGTTACCATTCCCCATGTCTTAGTTATTAAACTTTTGGCGTATCTCATGTTTCTTCTCTTACTTTGCATTGTTTTAGTTTTGCTTACATAATATAGGATTTGTATCTGCTATGATTGTGTACTTCACTTGTACAGTCGATAAACATACAGTATAATACGACTACTGTAGGACTGCAACTAGTGCCAGGTTGAGAAACACCGAGCATTGGTACGCAATGCGCTAGACGGACCAGCCATGGAGGCAACATGTGATCATGGCAACACGTGACCAGAAAGAGGTCAAGCACGGGGATTGCGTACTTAACCTTAACCCCTGCACCGGCTATTTAGGGGTCAATTACTACGGTTTAAAATAAACTCTCATTGTTGTGATTTTTCCGAGTGATTTAGAGCTTTGAAAAGATTCCAATTCACAGCCACTCGTGCGGCAAACTCGCTAGGTGGCCTTTCAACCGATCCCATTATATGATGTAAGGTCACTTCCCAGCCACAGAGGTGCACTATGGTATTTTCTAGGCATACTGTTTGTTGTGATCGACGTAGTTAAGTTACAAATAGTGTCACCTTTAGTATTATCTAACTACCGCTGACTCCTCCTTTCTACTGACGATCGGATACCAAAGTGCCCTGGCTGCTTGGTCATATCTGAGCCCCCCCCCTCCCCCCCAATGGCCAAGTGGTTTAACCCTTGAGCTGCTGGTGGCTAATTTGGCCAATACAAAATGATGCAAAAAACCTGAAAAATAACTGAAACCCTGGCACATGAGTACTCATCCGAGAGTTACTGAGTAAGAGCTATCCAGTGAATACCAATATGAAAGGGTTTAGATGTTTTTCAAAAATCTTAGCATTGGAAGGGTTAACCCATTCACACTCAGAGTTCCTTTCGAATGTATCGTCTGCTACTCTCATACTTTTGAAAACAACTTGGTAATTCAGCAAAAGTTCGCAAAATATTTGAACAAGAGTTGTTGTGTGGCTTCTGATAAACATTTCTCCATCAAATGTTTTCCAAAAAATATTTACGTAAATAGAATATTTCCGAAATCGCCAGCCCGTTTTGACCACTCTGGGTGCAAATGGGATAAGACGCCGCAACTGACTGCTAGCTGCCTCTCACCGTTTGAGAAGATGGAGAAAACCGGAGTACCTGGCGAAACCCACCGCATAACCCCAATCACTGGCAACTTTATCACACACCCCGTTTCGGGTCTAAGTATCCAATTCATGGATAGAAAATTGCGATAGGTTTTACACGTTGTGCATATATTGAAAGAATGCCGGGCACTGAAAATAAACTTTTAGTCAAATGTGAATTTACATTTTGTGATTAACAAGAAGCTAACAGGTACTACTTTGCCTTTCGCGCCAAATGAAACCTTGTGATACTATAATTGGAAGGGAGGTCGGTTAAATTAACCTTTTGTATATATATATATATATATATATATATATATATATATATATATATATATATATATATATATATATATATATATATATATATATATATATATATATATATATACATATACATATACATATATATATATATATATATATATATATATATATATATGTATATGTATATGTATATGTATATATATATATATATATATATATATATATATATATATATATATATATATATATATATATATATATATATATATATATATATATATATATATATATATATATATATGTATGTGTGTGTGTGTGTGTGTGTGTGTGTGTGTGAAATTTCTTTTGAGATTAAGGAGATGAATAAAAAAACAGCGATGGGCGAAATTTAAAAAAATCCTCTTTATTTTCAATATTACATTATAGTTTCTAATTTAGTCTAGCTAGTCACACACGTTAAATGAATAAACACCCACGTCAAATTAACCCATTATTTCACATCTAGAGCGTACACATTAAAAATCTTGATGACAAAGCAATATTGGAGAAATATTTGAACCCAAAATCGTTGATTTTGTTAAGTCAAACAAGAGCCTTCCAAATGTTTTTTCAATTATTATTGAGTTATTTAAGAAGTTGTCAGGCCAAATCATTACCGAGTTACCCCCCCCCCCCCGCCCTAAACAAAACAGAAGTTTTTCCATCATTTCGACAAGTGGTGAGTTATTTTCGAAGTTGTCATACAAAACATTGTGAAAGGCCCCCCCCCCAAAAAAAAAAATAATAATAATAATAATGATAATGATAATAATAACAATTATTATATTCCTTCAATTGGCAGTTATTTCGGAAGTTGTTACACCACACATGCACTTAAGATACCGATTATTTAATTTGGCAATGGTTTAGCTACCACACACTGATTGCCGCTCGTGGCATAAAATCTTTGGTTTGGCTTATAGTCAATTCTACGAAAGAGCACACGTGACAATCAGAAAAAAAAAATCAAATATTTTTTAAACTTTTCCAAAAAGTGATTATCTAAAATGTTTGAAATTTTTTCGCACATATTCCAAAAACTGTTGGAAAATATTTGAATTTCTTTTTGCACATTTGCCAAAAATTTGCCAAAAAGTTTTTTGCACTTTTGGGGGAAAAAAGTATTGGAAGAATATATTTTTCGGCCTATCACGTATGGTATTTCGTATAAATTGTTTACTAGAGCTGTCCTTTACGATTGTGCAAGTGTGAACAGCAGAAAAAAAAATTTAAATTTATTTTCTCCACCGTTTTTTTACCAAAACAGCAGAAAAAATATATTTAAATTTATTTTCTCTAACGTTTTTCCAAAAACAGCAGAAAAAAAATATTTAAATTTATTTTCTCTCTCTCTCTCTCTCTCTCTCTCTCTCTCTATATATATATATATATATATATATATATATATATATATATATATATATATATATATATTTGGGGTCAGATATAGACAGAAAAAATTGTTTCATTTTCTATCTTCAAAAATAAAAAAGAAACAAAGTTATGAAAAGAGGTCATCCGAGTCGGCGAATTGAACCCGTATCGTCCGCGTGAGAGCCGGACAATTAACCTCTAGGCTACGAAGCCAATCCTTGGATAGGCGGCGAATTTATAACACTAAGTACAAATGTCGTACCAAACTGGAAGTTGGTCGGGGCGTTCTCGAATCATGTTTATCATTTGTTAAATACTAGACCCCCCCCCCCTCAGGTAAACTTGTGATTTCCTGAGTAACTGATAAGGTGCAAAGTGGCCGTGCCTATGCTCCTTTAATACAGAGTCGATCTTTCCCCATGCCACTCTCATGACCGTCGTAGACACGGAAGTTGGGTCACAACAATTCAAACCGCTCGCATAATGAAAAGTGAATATTTGCAATTCATAAATGAACTATGAAATTCCTCATTCATTTATCAATATTCAATATCAATTATGAATGTTCCAAAATGTCTTTTTTGTCCACTTTTACATGCCATTTTGGTCACTACATACTATCAAATTCAAATAATGAGTGCTCCCTTGGAAGTGGTGAAGGGGGACATCTAGCGGGAGAAGGGCAAACTATTTGAAACAGCAAAGAAAATATATTTAAATATTTTTTTTCTGCTGTTTTTGGAAAAACGATGGAGAAAATATATTTAAATATATTTTTTCTCCTGTTTTTGGAAAAACGTTGGAGAAAATATATTTAAATATTTTTTTTCTGCTGTTTTTAGAAAAACGTAAGAGAAAATATATTTAAATATATTTTTTCTCCTGTTTTTGGAAAAACGTTGGAGAAAATAAATTTAAATATTTTTTTTCTGCTGTTTTTGGAAAAACGTTAGAGAAAATAAATTTAAATATATTTTTTCTGCTGTTTTGGTAAAAAAACGGTGGAGAAAATAAATTTAATTTTTTTTTCTGCTGTTCACACTTGCACCATCGTAGTCCTTCAGTTCACGTTTTGCTCAGATTGTTGAATATCTGGCTGACTGTAAGCTGCCGTTCAAAGTCAGGCCGTTGCCTGTGGCTGTGACGTATGTACCTTGCCTGTTGCGCCTGTTCCATCGACTCCTTGAAGTCTGGGAGTCGGTGCAACATTCGCAACGTGCCATCGGGCGCGTACGTTTCTGGGTCAAATATGGAAGTTTCGATCAACTCTTCAATAGAGGATTTTCTTGTTTTCTTGGAATCAGGCAATCTAGAGTTATTTTTGTTGCCCCTGTGATTATTTTCTGAGGCTTCTTTGTTTTTGGTCACGTGACTGTTTGCGCTTCCCTCAGAAGCCTCTGTTACCATGTATTTGAAGCCTTCGCTGTCCTTTTGTGGGTGCAAATTAGAATTGTGAAATTTGAGCGGACCTTTCGTGCCAGCGCCATCTATAGGGCTAATACCGGGCAGTTTTGTGGCATGCTGCTGTGGGTGACTTTCAGCTGGGGTTGTCTTTAAGGAATTCCCCATATGTGCACCCCCAGAATCAGTTCTCTTCAGAGAAAGGTCACCCAATCCTTCTGTTATTGAGGCGGATGAAAGTCTTCTTGAGATACTATGTTTGGCACTGTCAATGTCTATGGAGCCAATATTAGGCGAATCTCTGTGCGGCGATTTTGAGAAAGCGTGTCTCGGACTCTCGACAGTCGCAGGCGCATGCGCGGTGCCCTCACGTGCTGGAGGGAGTTCAAGATATATGGTCGTTTCCTCTGGCAGATATCCTACTTGTCTAGTTCCCATGTTGCTGCCCCTTATTCTCATATGTTTGTCACTCGGTTTTGACATCTTTCCAGTATATTGGCTGCTTTTATTACCAGCAAGTAATTTTCCAACATGGTTTTTGCCCTTGCGCAGTTTTACAAGTTCCATTCGTAGGAATTTTTGCTGAACGTTCATGTTTGCCATTTCGTATTTGTGCGCTCTTTCTATTTCCATGTCTATGCGTTGTTGCAGTTGTTTTTGTGCGCGTCTGTTTTCCGACTTCCTCGACTCACTTTTCTTCCATTTTTTCTGTGGATCAGTCATCTTTGCGACTTTAATCCATTACTACTTGAGAGTTCCCTTGGAAATTGTCGTCTGGATCTATGCTACTTTTGACAATAACTTTGAAAGTGAGAATGATTTAACAAAATATTTGAAGGAGAGTTGTAGGTAATGTTCTGACTGATATTTCTCGATCAAATATTCTCCTGACTTTGCTTTTGCCTGCCAAATATCATCAAAATTGTGAGGCTACGTTTGGTCGCTTTGAGCAATAGGTTAAACGTGGCAATTGCTTATGCGTTACAAAATAGAATAGCCTGCGTTTTAATTTTAAAATAATTAAGATATTTTGCTCTTATTTCTTACGCTTAAAGAGCAGCATTGAGACAGAACCGCAAATCAAACATCTGTGTAAGTCACTTATGTTGAATCCTTCCGCATTCAATAACGAGCTTCTTTGAATTTAACCACCTTTCGCAACTATTACTTCCGTTGACGTTGTCTCTTTCACTTCTCGGAATGTAAAATAGAATAGACTTCCTTGTGTGATAGGCAATTTCCTCGAAAGTTGTAAAAAGCAGCCCCACTGATAACTATACCTTGCGGACTTTGTTCATAGATCTACGTTTGCTTGTAAAAGCTCGTGTTTCAATGTGATTAATAGACAGTTGGCCTTGTATCCTGTCAAAGCGTTCACTAATCACTTGATCAACACAAGGTTATTCACCCATCCCTGGCTACTCATACTGTAAGGAGAGTTGCCATCTTCTATCACTCTGGATTCCAAGCAATCTGAAAAGTATGAAATAAAGACATCAATTTAAAGACTGTTCTCTTTTATTACTTTATCAACCAATGCGCATCCCTATGGCAAGCAGAAGTGTTTCAAATTCCTATCAATGAATATTGAAAAATGTTTTTGAATATGAAAGAATATTTCTTGATATTCATAAATGATTTTTCTCGTAATTTATTTTCCAGTATTCTTAATTCATTTTTTAATATCCATAGTTCATTTTTCAGTAATCACTATTCAACGTATTTATGAATATTGAAAGATGAAATACGAACATCGGTAAAGGAATTATGAATATGGAAAAATTGATTACGAATATTGAAAAATAAATTATGAATTTTTAAAAATTCACTTATGAACATTGGAAAATAGACTTGAATTTCCAATATTCATAAATATGGATTAAAAATATTTCTGCTTGCCATATCCCAGACTTGTATGCACACATGGTATGACAACGTGGAATATAACTCACCTTGCGGGGTGAAATATTAAAGATATTTGAAAAGGGATTGCTAACCACAGCTGAAGCAATAACTTAAGGTCAAGTATTTCTCAAAATGTCGTAATATATCATAATATTTCCGGGATAGTTGACCGCAGAATAAGCAATAACTTGAGGTCAAGTATTTTTCAAAATGCTGCAATATATCATAATATTTCCGGGATAGTTGACCACAGAATAAGCAATAACTTAAGGTCAAGTACTCCACAATATTGTAGTTTATCACTGACACTATGTCCATGTTTGGACCATCTGCCTGCTCCAAATGCGAATGGGTGAACAGTTTTAAGGAAATCTATCCAAGCAAGCAAACCGAAACGACGAAGATGAGCAATAAAACATAAATTAAGTTTGTGTCGACTTTTTGTTTACTATATTCCCAAATGATTTTTTTCGCACGTTTTCGACAAAAAGTGTTGGAAAAATATTTGATTTTTTCTGCCTGTCATGTGTGCTCTTTCGTAGGATTTACGTAAGGAAGATATGAACAACAAGAAATGAAGTTCATCATTGATAGCTGCTGATTTAGATTTATGGATAGACAGAGTACAAGGAAAATTGCTTGCGGAGTTCGTCATCGCAAACCCTTGTTTAACAGCCATTCAAATGACTAATAAGTAACATCCACAAGTTTCTGTTTTAAGCCCAGGGGTCTGATCAAACAACAAAATGAAACTGAAATGATTTACTCCAATTCCAGCTTCGGAACAAAAATCTCGTTGCCATGACGTCATTGAAAATTTTGATTGGTTACCGCATGCACGCGCGCAGAAAATTCTCTTTTGGAAATTTACAAGGTGCTTTTTTATGATTGAAGGCAGACGTGTTTAGATATTTGTACACGTGGTGCTTGTGAGGTTATATTTATTTTATTCTCTCTGCTCCTAAAGCTACCAAATGCAATAGCCATAAGTCTTAACCCATTCATGTAAATTTCCCGGCTCTAGGCATGTGAGAAAGTTCTCAGTGACTCGATTTTAGGCGTTGAATTTCTCAGGTTCTCTCGGATTGAGAACAACAGATTTAAAAAGGCACGGTTTAGTTCCAATATGGCAGAAAAATGCAATAGACACAACTCTGTGAACATTTAAAAGTTGGCCACTATTTTTCTGCCATATTGTGGCGAGGTCGTGACTAGCAAGGTGTAACAGGTGGAGGAAACCGGAGTACCCGGCGAAAACCACCGCCTAACCCCAAGTCCGTGGCAAATTTTGCAATGCCGCATCACGTGCAAGCAATGGGTGGCTCACTCTTCCAGCTTTCCCGTAGAGAATTAAATGGGAAGATAGGCTCCTAGCTTCGATTTATTTTGGTTGCTTTGTCTGTTTGTTTGTTTGGGTTGCGTTGCCTAGCAAACAACTTGCTGGTCGCCCTGCAGTCTGGGATCACGATGTCAATGTCAGTGGCGGCCCAGCGTTCACGCCCTAATGGTTCACGTTGGTAATTCGGTCACGTGCGGAAGGGTTGTGTTATGACCATAGACATACCTGACGATTTTGGTGAAATCTTTTTGAACAGAATTAATTTCCGAAAATATATGAAGGATGAATGTGTGTCAGCCCCAAACCTACAACTGTCAGTGAAATATTTTGTAAAAATATACCTATTTCCAATGTAATTTCCAAATGTTTTAAAGATCCTGACGACACTTGTCAGAGTGATCTCCAGGCAAGACTGGGTCAAGTTGCACCACCTGCCTCTTAAGACCAGTCACATCATATTCGGATGAAATAAAAACACTATCCCATCAATGCTTAAAAGTTCCTCTAGAACTTGTCGTCTGGAACTTTGATACTTTAAACAATACCTTTTGAATTGATAGTGATTTTACAAAATATTTGAAGGAGAGTTGTTGGTAATGTTTCAATTAACATTTTTCCTTGGAATATTTTCCCCGATAGGATTCGTTTAGCTTGAATGAATACATCAAAATTGTCAGGGTGCTTTTGGCCGCTGTTAGCACTAATGGTTCACCTGTTAGTGAAGATCACCTGCCTACAAAGACCACTGAAAAGCCTCCCATTAGATATCTGCCAAGGCAGGTTTAACCCATTAATATTTAAGAGCTCCTCCAGAAATTGTCGTTTGGATCTATGATAGTTTTGATAATAATTTTGAAATTGACAATCATTTTACAAAATATTTGATGGTGAGTTGTTGATAATTTTCTGAATAACATTTATCCAGTGAGAGTGCTGAATCCACTCACTGCATGCTGCAGGTCCTCTGCACCTCCAGCTGGGGTTGCTATGGGACCTGTTGCTATAGACCAGCAGGAAGGGGCTTAATACACAAATTGCTGTTTAGGCCCAAATTAGCATGGGAGAATGGAAATGCAATTAGGAAGTGATTATGTGTAGTATAAAGGTAGTTCAAACAAGTTTTTGTACGAAACCAAAGCCTTCCTTTAACTACTTTTCTAACTATGCTTTTGCCTGCAAGAATTCATCAAAAATGTCAGGCTGCTTCTGGCTGTCGTGAGCATCAATGGGTCAACCAATTTGTATCTGGAAAATACACACAGTCTCACAACTTACCATAATTCACCAAATGGAGTGATAGTTGAAAAATATTTGAAGATGGACTAATGCTTGCAGAGTCCTGTTGGGTTGAATAATTCCCCTTCAATACTTTTTTTTCAAATATCAATATTTTTGCTGAGTTGTGTTCAAAGTTTCAAGGCCCTGCATGTGTCTGCATAGGTTAGTGGGTATAATAACCCATTCACATTCAGAGTTCCCCGGAAAATTTTCGTCTGATACTTTCATACTTTTTATTATAACTAATGAAAACAGCATAGATTCACGAAATATTTGAAGGAGAGTTGAAGATTGGGTTCTGATTAACATTTCTCCTTCAAATATTTTTTCAAAATACGCCCTTACTAGAGAGATACCCTCAAAAGTGTCAGGCCTGTTTTCATGATACCTAGGTAATGTACCTTTTTGTTGATATGAACTATGCCCATCTTTTGTTTTTATATACATACTAGTATTATGTTAAACCTATCCTATGTGCTTACATGCGATGTTATGAATAAACGATAGTTTCATTAGAGATGACCAATAAAAGCAAATGTTTTTGATATAGAATAAAGAAAGTCAAACATTGAAAGAGTTCAATCATCTTAATTTGAATATGTTTCATATTGTGCATTTAATTGCTGCTTATTTGCGTGTTGTGACTAGTGGTTGGTACACATATTGATAAGATGTATAGCGAATGCCTTTATGTTCGGCAAGTTATCAGATAAGCGGGTTTTCCTAGCATTCGATAGTCCTCTTACGGTATTTGATCTTATGCTTCATAGTGTAGATTGTAATACCTGTTATGCTACAAATATGTGTGTAGGTCTATGTTGATGTGATCGTTTTTTTCTTGCATTATGTGTGTTTTCTACTTAGTATTATGTAAGTTATATCTATTGCAATGTCCTAGTTAATAATAATTGGTATTTTATATAGCGCCCTTTCCACCTATAATGTTCAAAAGCGCTTTAGGGTCATTGGACAGTTGTCATGGTCCATATAGTCAATTAAACTCCTTTCGAAATAGCAATGTTTTCAGCTGTTTCTTGAAGTTTTGCACACTATCAGCAGCCTTGATGTTGTCAGGGAGCTCATTCTAAAGGCGTGGTGCATAGGCACAGAATGCTCTGTCACCGAACCTTTTCAGATTAGTGGGTGGTATCTGTAATAAGTTCTTAGTGTTTGATCTTAGAGTCCTTGTATTGGCTTGTTTGACTAACAGTTCCCTCAAGTATAGAGGGGCACATCCTTGCATGCATTTGAAAGTCAAAAGCAGAATCTTGAAGTCAATCCTTTTCCTGATGGGTAGCCAGTGAAGATCTTTTAGAACTGGTGTAATGTGATCATACTTTTTGGAGCCACTAACCACTCTAGCAGCATTGTTTTGGACTTTCTGGAGCCTGCATAGCAACTCATCAGTAATTCCACAGAGAAGTCCATTACAATAGTCAAGGCGTGATGTCACCAGTGAGACGATGGCACTCTTGGTTGTATCAGTATTGAGAAATTTCCTTATTTTCCCAATGTTCCTAATGTGGTAATTTGCAGACTTAATACCTTTTGATACATGTGCAAACATATTCATGTTCGGATCAAAAACAGCGCCCAGATTACCGACGGGTTCAATTAAGAACTGGTACAATGACACCACTTACGGTAATACTAGGAATGGAGATTTTCGCCCGCATCTGTGGGGTACCCATGACCAGCACCTCAGTTTTGTCTGCATTCAATTTCAGTTTATTTTGAGACATCCATGTATATATGTCAGTGAGGCAGTTTTCCTCACTATTTATTGTTCTCATTTCTTGCTTTAAATGTCTCAAATTGTTTTTCATGACTATGTTATTTGATAGTTCACTTATCATTGTACTTTGTATAGTTTTATGGTCACCACTACCCGGTTTCGAATTCCACCCGGGGCATGTGAGAAAGTTGCCAGTGACTTGGGGTTAGACGGTGGTATTCGCCGGGTACTCCGGTTTAGTCCACTAGTTACAACTGGCTAGTCACGAATTAGCCGCAATATGGCAGAAAAGTGATGAACAAAATAAATTCCAAATACCAAATGTTTTTATGTTGAGAGCCATAGTCAATAAAGATTATTCGATACATGCATTTGTGTAGATTTGAGGTACGTGTGGTCAACCTGAGCGTTGACCTGTAACAAAATACTAACGTTATTGTTCACCCGAACAAAAATACGCCATACGTCACTGATATCGAAAAACAATTTCAAAATACTAGCCACGTTTTATCATCGTACTAGTAGTCTTTTCAAATCAACTTTGACAGTATTTGGCAGTATTAAGAAAGTCTGTTCTAGTATTAGGTGATCATTCGCCTCGGTTTAAGTCCAAATGATTGTAAACAATAAAAACTATCCTTTCGCTCTGTCGTGTGAGTTGTAAATTGTGTTATACGCCAGTCAATGCAATCCTTCCATTATAGGGGTCAAAGGAAAGCAATGCTGGTCTGGTGATGGTAAACATGGATCAAGAATATGCCCAAGAGTGGGAATGCATGTTAAAAAAATTGCACCAATGGATCGGGAAGAGTAGGGGATACCGCTTGAGTCCCCCCGCCCCCTTACGGCCCTCTTAGGGTTTCAATTGTCCAGTGCTCAACCTATTAATGGGTAGAATGTTACGTGAAAATTGTCGTCTGGAGCTTAAATGCTTTTTTAAATAACTAAGAAATGAAACAAGAACTCCTAAAATATTTGAGGGACAATTGTAGACTGTATTCTCATCAACATTTTCCTTTAAAACATCTACCGATAGATGCCTTTGTTAGGGAGGTATCGTCAAAATAGTTGACCTTTTTAGCCGCTGTGAGCATGACTGGGTTAATGAAATGAACAACGTTTTGGCATCCTTCCCTTGAGTACTACATACCTTAGTCTCTGTTCTGGACCTCGACCAGTACCAGTATAGTGATAGGTATCCTTCTATGTGAGAAGCATGGGCTAAATGGTCAGTATACGAAAACAAAACAGTCCGGTTGAATGGTCCTTGAAAATTGTCGTCTGGAGCTTAAATGCTTTTTTGGATAACTAAGGCATGAAACAAGATTTCCGAAAATATTGGAAGGAGAATTGTAGAATGGATTCCTATCAACATTTTCCTTTAATACATCTACCAAAAATGTTTTTGTGATGGAGATATCACCAAAATAGTTGACCCTTTTAGCCGCTGTGAGCATGACTGGGTTGATGAAATGAACAACGTTTTTGGCATCCTTCCCATCAGTACGTACATACCTTAGCCTGTGCCTTGGACCTCGATCAGTACCAGCATAGAGAAAGGTATCCTTGTATGTGAGAAGTATCACCTAGATGTTCAGTAAACGAAAACAAAACAGTCCCCATCTCCTATAGCTCCAAGGACACGAAATTTTTACTGTTTAAGCCACACCTGTCAAACGGGATTAACATCAAAGTCATCAAGCTTGGTCCAAAGTAGATGTGTTAGTTGCGCAGGTGTACCGTACCAGCCCCCGGCAACGTCAGATCTAGATCTGGGTCGCTAGGTACAGGTATAAATAAATATACCAGGTAAACTATCTGTAGTCATCACCGCTTGAGCAAGCACCTTTGCTCATCATCATGATAATTAGGTCGCCGGTGACTAAGGAATTTAGAATTTCGTTTATCGTCACTTAGTGTGCACTATTGCGAATGATTAGAGGATAAATCCAGTATTTAATGAAGATATAAGCACATCTTTAGGGGAAACACTGCATATCCACAGTATTGACAACTTTCTCACAAGCCTAGTGAATTCAGGCAGCGGTAAAGGACAGCAAGCAGTCCGAAGCATGGACTTTGATTTTGATTTGCAAATTTATGATGGAAATATGTTTTTCATTTACTTGCGGAATCCTGTGTTTGGGTTAATTGTTTTGTTATTACCAAGCCCCAGCAGAACAAATGAGCCACATTTTTTTGTTTTTAATAATTTGTCAGCATGATCTAAGCACTAGTTTAAGTAAAGTCAATGAGATTGATTGTGACAAACTTTTTGATAACATTTTTAATGACAAAATATATGGAAAATATACGGTTTCATTAACTGAAAATTAATTCAATAACTCATTTAATATCCTTTTGGTCAATTTGGGATTCATTTAGCAATCACATATACAAATACAACTAACACATAGATGCCCTTTAAACCTTATGCTGCTGCTGGCTAATTTGGCCAATGCAAAATGATGCAAAAAGCTAAAAATGCCTGAAACCCTTGGCACATTGGGTACTTATCTGAGAGTACTCCGTGAGAGCTTTCCAATGAATACCAACATGACAGGATTTATATGGCTATCAGAAATCTTTGCGTACTTGGACTTTGGATGAAAGTAGCCTTATCATTGGAAGGTTTAAGAAAAGTTGAAAAGATAGATTGTGCTAGAACTGTTTGAAAACATTTAAATGACAACAACTATGGAAAATATAAAGTTTTGTTAACTGATTGAATTTCGTACACTATTCGTACAGCAATTGCAAGTCTAGACATTTGACTTGCGTCCAATATTTATGTCCAAATGTCGTACGAATGTCGTACGATAATCGCAAGTCAAGAAATTGACTTGTGACTTTTCAAAATCGGTACTAATTTGCGAACATAATCGCTATCCAGTACGGACTTTTTTATACGGTTCCGATTACGTTTTGGATATGTAATCGGAACCGTCTGCCGCACGATAAATACAAGTGTATTGCCTATTTCGCAATCGTACGACAGTCGGACCCTGGTATGACTGGGGCATAAACAAGACATCACATCGAATGACGGATTAATAACATCTCCAGGACGGATCGTGACTTATATGCTCCACTTGTATAGTACGGTTCATGTGAAAAAACTGCGTGTGAATATACGAATTTTGTGCCAGCTTTTGTAGTAAACGTATGTCTGTTTTGTAATCCCCAGGCGTTTGCGGTAACAGGTACCTACAACACGTATGTAATACCATGTGATTGAAAGCTTAAGCGAGTTTTGTACAAGGATATAGGGTCACGTATACTGTTCGCACAGTTCAAGGGTGTTACCACATAGTGTTATCGAACACTTTGGATAACGAGGGGGTGGGGATGGAGGGTCAACTTGACCAATTGCATTTTCACGTCTCTTTTCTGGCCTCGTGGCGTAGGGCTTACCTTAGATAAATAAAAACAAGTGGGTATGAAACCAGCCGGTCAACCTAGTCAAGACCAGATTTAAACTATTCGTGAAGAAAGGGGAATTTCTTCCCGTTTCTGGGTTTATATCTCATCGCGACACGTTTGCGCCATCAGTCCAAGATTGAATGCTTGGAAGCCGGACGTCTTTACCAAGTTTCTATATAATGCAATTAATTCTCTTGAATACATTGAAAAACAAATATTGATACTGATCATATCGATAATTCTCATTCATTTTAGTAATCATTTTAATCCTTTATTTGATACGAGTGAACCTCGTCACGGTGAAATTTTACCTTTTGACACTGAAAAACGGGAAGTTGCGCTGAATGAGTTAATTCGAAAGGGAACATAACGTGATGCCTCCATCGACTGCGTTTTAGGAGCGTCCTACATAAAGAACTTAAAGGACAATTCCACCATGTATAAAACAGAGGCCCAAATGGTTTCTTATGGTATTCTCTATTAGTCATTAGCAGTAAGGTAACTGCTAATGACTTAGTTGCACCAACAGCCTGCTTAGAGGTTATTAACTGGCTAAGATGGCCGCCCCCAGTGCCTCTATGTTGTGTCTATTAGGAGGTGTTTAAACAGCAATATACTTCTTGTGTGAAGGTGGGCACTGTTGGGAACTTGGGTTTAAGTAGAGAATACCATAAGAAACTATTTGGGCCTCTGTTTTATACATGGTGGAATTGTCCTTTAATGTTGACGACATTGAATAACACCATTTTTATAGTTATCTATTTTCATGGTGCTAGTGATATAATTGTTTTTAAAGGCTAATTGTCTGTTATAAACCAGGTTGTGGCGTTATACTATCTAGAAATTCTAAGGTCGGTACTAAAGGAGATAGGTCCCAGCCATTTTTAAGACATGCCCTGTTCAATCCCAAATGTTCCAAAATGTTTGCCCAATGAATTACTTACAATCTGTAAATTGAAATTTTGCAGAATAAGTTTTAGGAAATACCGGTTGCTACCATGGTGCTTAGATACCAGATTTCAGACACACACAATTAATTAAGACGTTTAATTCAATACTCAATTTAGTTTTCCTTTTTGACAGGCGCTAAATACAAAGCACGCGTGTGAACCAACTTGCGATTTGGGTCCTGTTTTCACACCTCAATATCCACTTCTTGGTCTCACACATCATTTTGGACCCATTTTCTTTTGGGGTGCATACTGATTTGACCACTTAAAATATAACTCACCAAGTAGACTAATGTTTGGAGAATATGAATTTTCAAAGAAGGTTATCCCAACTGAATCAACCTTCACAGAAATAACTCGATATACATGTATCATCACGCAGCAAGTGTGATCTGCTACAATAAACTTAAAGTTGTTTCCTTAAAATGTGTTTGTGATTATCAATATAATGGAATTCTCCTAAGCTATACTAGTATCCTTATCCCTGGTGGCCAGGATTGGAACTAAATAAAGTGCAGCAAAAAAGGCACAAACAGCGAACTGCATGAAATCTCCTGATTTTGAATGCTTGAATGTTGACAGGTTTGTTTCAGTCAAATATTTCTTAACCCATTAGAGCTCACAGTGGCCAAAACCAGCCTGACAATTTTCATGAAATCTTAAAGGCAAAAGCAATTTTGGAAAAATATTTGAAGGTAAAAATGTTACTCAGAACAATACTCATTCAATTATGTTTTGAAATCATTCTTAATTCCGATTTTAATATTATCAAAAGTATCATATATCCAGGAGACTATTTCAAGATTAAATCTTTAAAAGCATTGATGGGTTAAAATATAACAATGGCCCTGGGGCCCTGGTAATTGGTGAGGTAATGTCTGTTTTACGGACAAACATTCAGAAATTGTCAAAGAAGAACAAAATTCATTCAATCAGTAAAAACAAAATAAGGAGTTTATTTGTTCAAGGGACATGCTGTATTGACAACGTCCATGTACTGAGTTAGACAATGAGAGCAAATCCTGCAGGTGGCACTGTGGTGCAACCAGTGGTGTTTTCTTAGCTGTAACCAAATCTTGGTTTTAACCAAATATTGATTTGAACCAAATCTTGATTTGAACCAAATTTTGGTTTGATCCAAAAACACTTTATATGCTCATGACCAGACTTAAGTTAAACCATGACTTTCTCACCACTACAAGATCAAAGCCTGACATACAAGCAAAGCAATACAAATGGCAGTTGAAAATACTTCTAGAACATAAAAGCTAAAACTCACATTTATTTGCTTTTCAATTCCATACCTATAATGGTTGTACACCATAGTGGATTCATAATTCGATGAATTATCTTCAACAGAGCCTTAGCTAGGAGTTTTAGAATAACTTCGAGTATCAAGAATTATCAATCTCGAAAAAGTGGATGTCATTATTATAGGAATAGGACAACAAATCTAGATTATAATGAACACAATATGGGGTTCTTTAATATATTAAGGGACTACTAATGACAATTTTCATTCAAATGAAATTAAATAATTTGCTTCAAAATTGTTATATTATGAAGTTCCTGACCAACTCTTTTGGTTGTCAGGATGTGTATTTCACAAAGATTTGGGTGTCAAAACGGACACGTCTGCTGGCTAAGGCCCGGTTCTATATCAATCACCATTCCTAAAATAAACGTCGATACACAACACTAGACTTCATGCTATAGAACACTGGATGAACATTTCACCCATAAGTGTTTAACACCTACTGGATGTGTTTATCTACTGGATTATGGAAGCCTTTGTGCAGTTGCCAATTTACTGAACTTTTCCTAACCCTAATTAAGTAGGGTTTATCCATGTTGAGCTCTTATCAAAGCGAATGAATCAAATTAACCCTTTTGCTGCTAGTGACTAATTTGACCAATACAAAATGATGCAAAAAACCTGAGAAATCATGGCAACCCTGGCATATGGGTACTCATCTGAGAATACTCAGTGAGAGGTATCCAAAGAATACCAAAATGACAGGGTTTAGATGGTTTTCAAAAATCTTTGCGTCCTTGTGCTTTGGATGAAAGTTGTCTTTGCATTGGAAGGGTTGAGTAAAATTGGCACAAATAAATCTGATAGAAACCAGTAATACAATGATAATGGATACCATTCAAAGCAGGACAAAAATATGCACCAACAAAAATTGCGAAATGTTTTATCATATAGTTCCAATCACATGACTATCTTTGAAATTCCCCCCTATAAATATAAACTACTATCTAGTGTCTTACCCAGGATTTAGAAAACTGGGTGCCCAATATCGGCAATTCAAAGATCTTTGGACGTCCTCTATTTTTCAGACCACAATATACTCAGATAACAACCATAAACATGTATTTACTACATGAGAAAGGTGTGATATCCTTATGCTATGTCATGGGAATCACATAGAAGTGAATACATTCAAATATATTGCTAGAAGTATTTCAAAAATGTTTTGTCGTCCTGATGCATGATTTTTGAGAGGTTTGGATGCACAAATGATGCACAGGCAGCTGGGCTAAGACCCTGCTACCCTTCTTTAACATCCTATTTATATAAACATCAAATTCAGCAAATTTTGGCAAAAACACTCAAACAATAATTTCCATTCTACAATAGTTCTTTTTTCAGTCAGGAGAAGGTTTGACCTCCTTAGAAGAATAAATAGTGCTATCTCATTCTATATTTACAGTATACATTCCAAAATTTCACCACCATGTTTTTTATGATAAATCATGATTGTTACTTCAATAAATCAGCTCTATACATAACAATCAATCACCTTGATCTTGATGTTGACATGGCCACATACCATAACCCTTATGCTGCTGGTGGCTAATTTTGCCAATACAAAATGATGCAAAAACCTTGAAAAATGAGCGAAACCCTTGCAAATGGGTACTCATCTGAGAGTACTCAGCGAGAGCTTTCCAATGAATACCAACATGACAGGGTTTAGATTGTTTTCAAAAATCTTTGCGTCATTGTGCTTAAGACGAAGGTAGCCTAAGCATTGGAGGGGTTTATACAGTTGTATTCGATTATTTCATCTATGTTCTCACAGGTTTACAGTGGTTCACCTTTGGCCGGTCATCCAAAGGGAGGAAAGCCAAGCCCTTGATTCTGTTTGGTTTGATTTATCTCTTGAATAAACCACACAATATTTGAAAGGTTTTCTTTGTCAACCTGTCAAACTAAATGCCAATTCGCCATATATGTACTTTTCACCTGCTTGGCTATGATTCTCGATGCTGATTGGTCAATAGGTATCAAACATGCAACATAATGTAGATTTAATACCGAGACTTGATATCAACCCTTATCATACAGGCATAATTGATATCACCTCTTAGCCGTCAATTTGATTTATTTCTTACCAAGGAAGAGTAGGTGATTAATTTGTTACACCCTTTTAAAAAGCGTAGTCCAGCCTGCTATCCACCCTCAGTCATTCATAACCCACTCTGCTCTGTCTCGTGGGATACAGGTGCCTTCGGGCGGAAAGCTAGCTGGACCCCACACTTCCTTACTGGTAGTAACTAATAATGATATTAAAGGGCAAATGCACCATCAGAAAGATTTAGGTTCAAAATGATCTTTTACATGTCACCTTTCAAATAAGACCTCCCCCGAACCTGTCCTCTTTAGCACTACTCAGTTATAGCTTAAAGAAGTTCAGCAAGCAACAGGCCTGAGGCAGCTATACAGGGCCTCCATGCATCCCAAGATGCACTCTGTTTTTGACACCTTCTAAGCACCAGCCTGTTTCACTAGTGCTTCAGAGATAGCAGTAGCAGAGAAGCCTGCATTGATTTCCTTTACTTGCTAATCTTTATTCCTGGCTCATCCCTGATCACAATTTTTGGAAGCAAATAAAACTTCAAGAAGTAAAACTTACATAGTATGGCAGAATTGAGCAATTCAGGAATTTGGAGGAATGGAAATATCTGACTCACCTAGGGAACTTCTCCCTTAGACCCACATGATCCTTTACTCAGTGGTGCCAGGTTCTTTACTCAAAGATAGCATCTTGATAACAGGAAGTAAAGGAATACACATACTAATAAGTCATACACTATTCCCATGAGTAACTGCTAACTGACACAAGTGTTGCAATTTCCTGTAAGTGATTAGCACAAACTGATTTCATAGCAATTAGGAAGTAATGGTTTCTACCCAACAATAAGCTACAAATCAAAGACAAGCCACACAGTGTAACTTCCAACGATTGTTGGAATATATAATAGGAAATGGAAGAAGTTCAATCTTTGGGAATTGTGACAACTTATTGAAAGCCAGTAATGAAAATCTAAGCAGGAAAGGGGAGCCCAGCCCCCTATTACTGCTATCTCTTAAGCACTGGTGACAAAGGCTGGTGCTTAGAAGGTGTCAAAAACAGAGTGCATCTTGGGATGCACGGAGGCCCGGCCTGTATAGCTGCCTCAGGACTGTTGCTTGATGAACTTCTGTAAGCTATAACTGAGAAGTGCTCAAGAGGACAGGTTCGGGGAAGGTCTTATTTGAAAGGTGACATGTATACGCTCATTTTGAACCTAAATCATTCTGATGGTGCATTTGCCCTTTAATAATAATAATAATTAACATATATAAATATATGTATAAATATATGTATATATATATATATGTATATATATATATATATATATATATATATATATATATATATATATATACATATATATATATATATATATATATATATATATATATATATATATATATATATATATATATATATATATATATATATATATATATATATATTAGAGGGAAGAAAGCTCCTTTATTTCAGTTCTTTCTCTCGATTTCTTGACCTCCAAATCTTGATGGTGAAGTCATCGCTGACGGTGACTAGCGTTTCAGGGTCACAGGGATTGAAGGCCACAGAGTTGACAACGTCATCGTGAGGGAACTTCTGTAAAGGGATGCCATAGTGTCGGTCCCATAAATACCCATGTTTATCCTCCGCACCACTGAAAAAATGAAAACAACTTGTTAAAGATACGAGTCCTATTTTATTTTGTAAAAAAAAACATACTACGATTCTCAGTAAAAGTGGTTGCCCTCGCACTGATGAAAAATTAAAACGTTGTCTGAATGGCAGTATAACTAGTAAAATGTAAGATATAAGGGATGATTTGATTTTTGATAAACACTTCAGGGTATAGTTCATCTGCCATAATGGGAAATAGATAAAAAAAAACACTCTCTTTTGACTGCTAATTCTCTTAGTTTTTAGCAGAAATTAGAAATTTTGAGTACCCGGCTAAAACAACCGCCTTACCCCAACTCACTGGCAACTTTCTCACATACCCCAACAGGGGTTCGAACCTGGGCTGTTGTGAGAGACAGCTAGCAGTCAGTGGCAATGTCTTAGGCCATCAGGGCAGGCCCAAGTTTTTAACAGCCAGTGACTAGCAGACAGGTGCTAACTTTGAGCATTGATACAAGGAACCAGGAATGATCACAACCGCCAATGGGAGGCAAGGAAGTAGGGATGAATAACATATTTGTTACCAGGATTTTGAAATTTTGAGTATCAATTTTGAGCATCGATAAAGGAACCAGGAGGATCAGCCAATGGGAGACAAGGAACCGGGAATGAATATCGTACCTGGCGACGTATTCATCGCACACGTCCAGGAAAATGAAGAAGCACTCGTCGTTGGGCGTGTAGGCTTTGTGCGCCTGGTGCATGGTTCCCACCTCCTTCATAGAGAGCAGGTCAATCACGTGGATGTCGATCTCCTGCGCGATGGGGGGCGGATAGAGGGGGTCCTCAATTTCGTAACCTTTCGGCCATGTTCGGCTGTTCACGTATAAATACCTATAACGAAAGACAAACAAGAATACATCTGTATCATATATAAATATTTAACCAATGAAAAGACAAAAAAAAAAGATGAATATTAGGCATAAGGCAAAATTATTTTCTGGAATCTAATTCAAGTTGAATACGAAAAATGTTAATTCAAAATATTAATCCAATAGATAATATATTCATAAAAGTTGGTTGATTTTCCTCTAATTGCATATAAATAGAGTGAGAAAGATTGAAACTGGAATAAAATGAAAGGCTAATGTTCTGGAAACAATAGTTACATTAAGAATTTTTTGAAGTTTTCATTCTGAATGACATATATAGACAAATACTGTTATCGTCCGAAAAATTTGCTAAAAGGGTGTCAATCATCTGTTTAGCTGCACCCCATGTGCGGTGCTGGCAACAATCCATGCCTGCTACAAGCTTGATTGCTTTGCGCTATTTTGTCTCTTTTTACACCATGTCTGATTGGACGTTTGAGCGATGGCACGTCAAAGACTGACTGAAATGATGGAAGACTGATAGCACCAAGTGTTCAAGCGATGAAAAATAACAACAATATACGGTCTGTACCAGTATCACATGTAGAGGTAAGGAAACATTTACATTTGTGGGAGGAGGTTGGGGAGGTTCAGAAGGCCAGAAAATATTGTCCACTGGCTTGCCCCTTCCATAATTTTCAGAAAAAAAGAGGTGGGTGGAGGGGGGGTGTGGTAATTTGGGTTCATTTTCCTTATTCGGATAAATATAGTATCTACAAAAACTTCAGCCCTTACCTATGATCTGGGGAAAGACACATGCCTATAATGTGACCATCCAACTCTATAAGGTGATCAACTGTATCGAAGTCCTCCCGATTCAGGCCCTGAAAATTCTCGTCCACATTGGGCAAGAGCCTGACGCCCTGCTCAGAATACTGTAGATTGGCCGTTCGTGCAGCTTCCAAAGATTTTATCCGCTTGATTCCGATCTGATGGGGCGTGTAGGTTTTCGACCCGGTCGTGAAAATCAAATATTTATCACCACTTTCCGAGGATAACCTACGCCTGCTGGATAAGGAGGGGCTATCAGTTGTTGCTGGGATGGTACGGCTTGCGGTTAGTTTGACCCTATCTGTCGTATCGACGAGTGAGGATTCGGCCACACCATCCATAAGTCCCTCTGATTGGCTCATTGATGCACAGGCCAAGTTTCTATCACTACTACTACTACATCCTGAGACGGCACCGACTTCGGAGCTGTGACCTAGATCTTCGACCGCAGAACTGTGCCCTAGATCGTCAACCGGGGCCATCACACTATCGATGTCTAAATCGTTCTCGAAACAGTCAAAGTACCCCACCTGGTGGACGTTTCCTAAACTACACGATGCACCTTCCTCTAAGGTGTCCATTTCAAGAATGCTATTTTCGGCCAATCGGTACTCTTCCTTGTACTCGATCGTACCGTTCAAATTTGGATTGGAGTCTTCGTCATCAACTTCAAGGATTTTCACACGATTATCCTTATCCTCGAAAAATTGCATTTTCTGCCATTTACGGTTGCTATGGTAAGGTCCGTACTCCTCTACTTTCTCCTCGGTGGCCTTGACCTTGTCCATTTCCTCAAGGTCGGCTTTTATGACGGACGCAAGGTGAGCCTCACTCTCGCCGCAGTTGGCAATCATGATTGTCCGTATCGAACTGGCGTTCACGTTGTGAAACTTAAACAATCTCATAACCACTGATTCGTTTTCGGAGTCGGTGGCTTGGAAAGCCTGAAATACAAAACAGACACAATCTATGATTAGTAGGGATTGATAATTAATAATATTCATAATTGATATTTAATATAGCACCCTTACCACCTATGATGTTCAAAAGCACTTTAAAAGATTGGCACTTTTAAAATTTTCACAATACGATACAAATATTGATATTTTCTTAACGATACAATACGTTAACAATATTTTTAATGAAACTGCCTGCCTTCCATAGACCTAATTCTGTTAAATTTAGCACTGTCACCTCCGGGAATTTTGCTAATATCTAGCGAATTTCCTTAATGCCAAAACACCCAGGTACTAATTGAGTCAATTTTACATATATTTCAAATATTAACCCTTATGCTGCTGGTGGCTAATTTGACCAATACAAATGTGCAAAAAACCTGTAAAATGATTGGACCCCTGGCACATCGGTACTCATCAAAGAGTACTTAGTGAGAGCTATCCAATGAATACCAACCTGACAGGATCTAAATGGTTTTTAAAAATCTTCGTGTCCTTGTGCTTTGGACGAAACTAATTTCCAAACAATACCAGAACTTACGTAATTTAGCCAGAGAGCGGAACAGGAAGCAAGATGGCCGATCCAATGTAGATTTCCCGATAACAAATAGGAGTTATTGTACCAAGTACCGAAGATATCATAAGGCTTATTAAGGACACGACACTGGAGCTCAAAATTATCTGAAATATACAAAACAACATAAAACATGTTAAACGGTTATTCAAACTTGGAGCACAAAGTTATCTGTTATATACAAAATAACAAAATATGTTCAATGGTTATTCAAATTTAGAGCACAAAGTTATCTGTAATATACAAAATAAGATAAAATATGTTAAATGGTTATTCAAATTTGGAGCACAAAGTTATCTGTAGTATAAAAAATAAGATAAAATATGTTAATGGTTATTCAAATTTGGAGCACAAAGTTATCTATAATACAAGAACTAATGCAAATTCTATTCAAAATAATTTTTGACATCCGAACTCAAAAATACCTGTAATACAGGGAATAATACAAACTTGACAATTGTACTTAAATCTATCTGTAATTCAAGAAGTAGCACAAACTATATGTTTAAGGAGACTACCAACCTGAATTCAGACTGAACACTGCAATTTCTCCTGAAGTGCTGTGTGAGCCGAAATGGACGCCAGACACTAGCAGTAAGGTGTCGCTTTCGTTGAATTGCGAGAACTGGGTGTACTTCCAGGTAAACTTCTTTAAATCTGCACTGAAACGAATTGTGGCTGGATAGGTCGTATTCCACACCTGAAAACAGTAATTATAAACATTTATTAACCCATTGCTGTAAGACTGTGGTGCTGGTGAAACACTCAAAGTAAGACATCTCTTAGTTAAGCACTCCTTTCCTCATTCTAACAATAGTTATCTAATCCCTGAGGTCTTGGTGTTTCAAATATAAGTTTTCTTTACCTTAGCTGCTTCAGCTGACCTCGATATAAACACAGTTTCTATTTTACAGTGTTTTACCTCAAATGAGTTTTTTTTGGTCAATAAAGGTACATTTGATTTGTAAATACCATGTATGTCTGCTAAATATACTAGGCTAGGGCAACTTGTTTGAAAATTTGGAGTTCCTGCAAGATAGTGCCATTAATACAGCATTCAAGGAGAGTTCTTGGTAGTGTTCTAAGAAACATTTCTCCTTCAAATATTTGCTCTTCCTTGAAAAATTTCAGCAAAATCGACACGCTGTTATGGCCGCTCAGAACATTAATGGGTTAATGTTACGTATACCTTCTTTGCACTTAGGGTGTATGTATAGACCAATATATAACAATAAGGACTCAAGTGGACACTTTTTCACAGTCAAAGATTAATATTAAAGGTCAATTTTTTGAAAAATTTCAAGCATAGGGGTTACCTTAATGTATCCATCCTTGGAGCTTGTCGCGAACATCTTGCCGTTATGCGAGAAGCTCACATGTAGAACCTGGTCCCTGTGTTCCCGAAGAACCTCGCTCTCAAAAACCGGCGTGTGATAGAAAAATCGCTTATATTCACACAGCCACGACGTTCGGCCTGGTCCCATGGCGATACTGGCATCGATCTTCCATGTCCGCTGGACCAGGTCGCGCCAGAGGAACTCATCGCGCGCTATTCGGTGCCAGGTTTTGCAGGTCTCGGAGATATTGAGGAGGTCCTTCGCTGACAGGAAGGAGAAGACGTGAAGAAGGACGGTCTCCGGGAGAGTCTCGAGTAGACCCATCTCCTCTTCCCTGCCATGCAGCCATTTGATTGGTAGTCGAGAGATTTCCAACATTGAATCGATCTCTTATGCAGGAAAAACTTGAGAAAAGAACAAAAACATGATGCAATTGAGTGTACAGTTCCTCAATAAAAAGCAAACAAGCATCATAAGTGGTTGAAATGAGAAACGATGGCTAAGCAGCACTATAAACAGGTCAAATTGACTAAAATCATAGTCTGTCTAAGCTAAGCTTATCAGATTGTTTTTTTCTTTCTCTTTTTTGTTACCAAATGCTTGTGATTGCCATTCAAACTTCTTGGGAGCACTGAGTCCTCTATAGATACCTACTTTCTATCTCAACTCCTTAAAGGGGCACTAAACCCTGAAATAAATGTCAGCTTATATGAAAGCCATCAATCCAATTAGGTCCCACGGGGCAGAAAAGTGTGTATTACAGTAGCCCCATCTCCTCTGAGTGGGCAGCCATATCTCACACATCCTGCTGCCAGGGAGTCACAGTAGTAGGTTGGAAAGACAGGAATAGCTTGTATATAGATAGCCTAGCTACAAGGCTCTACTCTGTTTTACTTTATTATATGAATGCCTGCACCTATTCTACATAGGGACTTGTGGCCTAATGTTGGCCATTTAGTTCACACAATTGCCACACGAGGGATAGTAGTGGCATATTTCCAACTGACCTCCTAGTATACTGCAGTGCCATCTATCCACAAGGGAGGACATTTAAATATGGCCTGGGAGGCAGGCTAGTATATACTGACTGCATAAACTCTGGGTTTCTACTCTCATTTTCCCTTTTCACTTTTAGCTGAAGTGAATGGACCTGCAAAAGCTGATGATAGCAAAATCATAATGGCGAATTGACATGTTGCCTTCGTCTGTATTAGATCTGGAAGTGGCTTTGTCTTTCACCAGATTCCAGACAGTTAAAATGTGAGAGATCTTAAGTGGAATTTCTACAATGACCACCTAATGACCAAAATCAACATTTTAAGGAGTTGAAAGAGAAAGTAGTTATGTGGATATAGGATTCGCTTCCTGGTCAAGTCGTCCTCAAGTCAAGTAGTCCTCAAGTCAAGAAGTCCTCAGGTTATCTCGTCCTAATAGAGCACTCGTCCTCAAGTAGTATTCAAGTAGATAACTTCTCACAGGGGGACAAACGTACAGGATAATTGAAGCAAGTTTCAAACGTTATAATTAAAATATATAGATATTGAATAATCATTCCAAGATATTGATAATTGATAATAGACCTAATTTTCGCTGGACAAAAAGTCAATTGTAAATTATTTCATTCACCAGGGGCCAGAACCAGTCGTCTTCCTCTTAGAAAAAATACACCTCTCATTTGGAATATCTATCAAATTCTTTTTGGATTTTTTTCTTATATGACGACTACTGTCCTTTCCCACTATTAACCAGTTAACATGTGTAGCCGCGCGTCAAACAGTGAGAACTAAACACTGAGGACGAGTTGGTTATGACGAGTTGGTATGGGTACGAGATTAGCGTGAGGACTACTTGACTTGAGGACGACTTGACCAGCTCCCATAGGATTCAGTGTTCAAAAGAGGTTTGCCAAGTTTGGATGGCAGACACAAACTTTTTGTAACAAAAGAGGAAAAAACATTCTGCCAAGCTTGGCCAAGACAGACTAAAAGGATTGTCATCACTGTCACATCATGCTTCTTACAAGACTAAGGAGCATAGTTTTAGCCAGACACAGAGTCTAAAAGAGTGACAGACAGATATATGATATATGATCATATAAATAAGGCTTATATAAAGAACCCACTCCCACTCTTAAACCCTATCTGTTGACCAATGTTAATTTCTTCATCAATACTTACTTCCTTGCCTATCTATACGGCTCCTATTCGCTTTGTCCAGCACCCAACACCATAAGTCTCACTAATATCGCCAAAATAGGTACGGATTTTTATCATTTCAGCAGTAACTTCCATGTTTACAGTGCATCATGGGCTTTTGCAGATGTATTTGCAATACGGTGATTGTCAGTATATCTCGTGTACCTACATCACGGACCATCTCATAACGATCAGCAGTCTAAATTATCTGAGTGACACAGCTTATATGTTCACAAATGTCGAGAATTTCTCAATGACTCCATCTTATTATATTATTCCTACACATGTTATTAGATGAAAACATGCATAAAAATTAAACATGATTACTAACAGTAAAATTAAGTCACAGCAGGATTTTTTACTGCATATATCCAGAGAAATACATCCCCTTGAACCGCAACGCCATAGGCACAGCATGCTCCATAACAAAATATCCAATAAAAAGGTAAAATTTGTCCTCTGTTGTCTTCTATGTATATACATATACATATATATATATATATATATATATATATATATATATATATATATATATATATATATATATATATATATATATATATATATATATATATATATATACATATACATATATATACAAATACATATATATATATATATATATATATATATATATATATATATATATATATATATATATATATATATATATATATATATATATATATATATATGTATATATATATATATATATATATATATATATATATATATATATATATATATATATATATATATATATATATATATATATATATATATATACATATATATATATATATATATATATATTGTTGGCAATGGGAAAATTTTACAATGGGACCTAATGGGCAAAATCTACGTTTTACCAGGAACTATATATTTGAAATATTTCAAATATATAGTTGCTGGTTTTACCGAATTGAGACAAAAAGCATGTTCATAGATACACAACTTTTTACTCCTAAAGCCTAAAACACACTTGAGCAGCGCAGCACAGCAAAATACTGAGCTATTCACACTATAGCAGCATTTTGCTGCAGCAGCGTGAATCACTCAGTGTATTGGAAGGCAATCACCTCATAACAATTGCCTTGCCCTATTTTGATTGGCTGAAGCTCTGCAGTGTTTTTGCTGTGCAGCAAAATATTCCTCTGGAGAATACCTTGCTGCGCTGTATCGCGCTGTGCTGCACTGCCTCGCGCTGCACTGCTCAAGTGTGTTACCGAGGTAATAAGACCAAACTATATTTTACTGCGCTGTGCTGCTCAAGTGTGTTTTAGGCTTAAGAGGTTAGCCAAGTTTGGAACGCAAACACTAACTTTTTGTAAGAAAAAAGAGGAAAAACGGTAAGCCAAACGTGTGTCTGACAGACTATAACAAATTGAAAGTTACCAGTGACTTGGATTAGGCAGCGATTTTCCTTGGAAACACTGTTTCCCCTGCCATTTACTACTGGCTAGCAGAGACACTAGAGCTGCAGTGTCAGACGTACACATTTCTCCATCAAATGCTCCACCCCGCTGTCTCAACGGTACCCAACAAATCATGACAGAGTCTTAAGTGCGAGAATTATTGTATGTTTTTCTTTTCGGGTTGACCACATTAAAACCGCTGTTACACCCTTATATGCAACGCCCATGAGGATATATTGTAAAGTATTAAATGCTACATGTATTGATGCTGCAGAAATAAGATATTGGAAATTATGATTGGTATTTTATCAGTTTATACGTACATGTTGTATATATAAATATGTCTATGATACAGTACATGATACACTCTAGTCTAGGCTGAAGCTGCCTGCTGTCAGACAGGAATAGGCCTACTCCATATCCCAAAAATGGTGCAGTGTTTGCTTGCCAGACTTTTATTGACAGTTTCAGTAGCCGTTTCATTAGCAGCTACCTTACTGCTAATGACATTTGGGTACCAAACAGCCTGAGATAAGCTATAAATAGATTAAATGGCCTTTCCCAGTACCTCCATTTCTTGTGTGTTAGGATGTGTTTAAACCGCAATATACTTCTTGCATGAAGGATGGCAGTGGTGGGAATTATACTTGGGTTTAAGTAGAGAATACTCTAAGAAACTAGTTGGGCCTATGCTTTATTCATGGTGCAATTGTCCTTCAACTCAAACTTTGGAATCCAGGTCTGATATATATAATCAGGAAGTATAGAATTAAAATGATATTAAATTATATAGTTCCTGATATAATTAAAAATTTTCACGGACATTATTTTTCCAACTATTCAGAGACAGCTAGGTCTTTTTCCAAAATATACATGACGCTACAATACCCCTCCCCCCAAAAAAGAAAAACTACATAAATCAAAAAATAAATAGATAAATATTTTCATTAATAAATAGATAAATAAATTGAAAATTTCCAGATAGGCTATACTTCCATAAAAATTGAAACCATCATTTAAGATATTGTTGAAGTACAATTTGCGCTTTTGGACATTATAGACTGCTACATACAATTGAGAAAAGTAGATGAGAAATTTAATCTGGACAAAGGGAAATTCTGTGATAACTATTTCAGAGAGGCATTTTTTAAATCTTGGCTTTTAAAATATGATCCCCAATTTCAAAATACTGATGGAAGACCCTTGAACCATTTACCTTACAGGAACCAAAAATGTCCATTTTGGTAATATCTCTCTGGTTCTACAGAAATCATTTCCAATATACAACTCTTCAAGTATTATGATAATACATACTTTATTCTCATTTACATGTTTTAGAAGTTTTTATAAGGTAATGCCCTCAGTCGATAGCTGCCTTTGATGCAGTTTTATGTTGCGTATTGGTGTTGAATGACAAGCTACCATGTTAGCGTGTTGCATGGGGATAGGATGTCCAAATAATGGTGCAGTTTAATATTGAAATGCCCACTCCAGGGGTGCGCTAAGTATGCAGTAAAGTGCAACTTTAACTTCAAATTAAAAAACAAATGTTTTAGAGCTCAATGTTACCTTTCATAGGACACATTGATTACAATTGTACTCTGCAAATTGAGATATTTAAACTTGTATCTTGCAAAATACAGCAAATTCACTGGCCCAGCTGCTGACCAGAGCTCAGCAGAAAGAGTTGAATAAGCTGCAAATCAGATGCATGATCCATAAGTTTGATTGTGAGGCTGAAAATCTTTGATAATAGCTACAGCATATCCTAAGATGTTGCAAGCCATATCCAAGAAATGTAAAAATAAATCAAAACATTGAATTATCGACAGTTGAAAGTATCTTTAATAAAATGAATAAAACAGATAAGGATATAATACAACCTACACTACATAACTGTATTTCTATCCTTATTTTTTACAATCTTTGTGGGTACATCATTATCTAAATAAGTCAATTTTATCCCATACATGCCTGTTACATCCCAAAATCTAGTTGCACTGCCAACCTGAGGAAAATAGAATGGTGCAATAACACTAAAAATAATCTGCACTCTTATTGGTGGGATTAGTTTCACATTTGATATGAGACAAACTAAGTATAAAGTGAATTGATAAGGTATGCTCAGCAGTTGTTTTTCTTCCCCAGACATTTAGAATTTTGTAGCCCAACCAGGAAAGTTTGTAGCATGGTCGACTTGCCCGGTAATCAGGCAATGGGTTTGTCGCGCCCTATTGGAGACCTCCAGGCATGAATGGGTTAATTATAATACTGTAGAATAGGAAATTAACCCTTATTCTGCTGTACACTAATTTTGCCAACACAAAATCATACAAAAAACCTGAAAAATGACTGGAACCCTGGCACATGGGTACTCATCTGAGAGTACTCAGCGAGAGCTTTCCAATGAGTATCATCATGACAGGGTTAAGATGTTTTTCAAAAATCTTTGCATCCTTGTGCTTTGGAAGAAAGTAGCCTCAGCATTGAAAGGGTTAATCTGGGGTGCAAATATACCGAAATGACCTTTCCGAATTTAATTTTACCGAACAGTTTTATTACACATTAATACAGATTGGGGAAAGATTTTAATCTGAATTTAATTATACCAAGATTTTCTAATTCGGTAAATTCGGATTATATACATGCTCGGAATCATTTCCTATCCTACAGTATGCATATGGGCAAGATGAGACATTCACTTAAAAATGAAGAAAACATAGAAAATGATCTCCAAGAACTTAAGAAGATATATTCAACCTTTCCTTATCCCTTCCAATGCTGAGGCTACTTTCGTTCAAAACAAAAGCACGCAAAGATTTTTGAAAACCATCTAAACCATGTCATGTTGGTATTCATTTGATCGTTCTCAGAGTACCCTCAGATGAGCACCCTTGTGCCAGGGTTTCAGTCATTTTTCAGTCATTTGTTTCCATAATTCTGTATTGGCCAAATTAGCCACCAGCAGCATGAGGGTTAAGATACAAAAATTTCCTTCAGCCATTACATAATCCAAGTCAAGCTGAGTATTCCGACAGGGCTGTATACCTTCAGCTTGCTACTTAACCATTTCAATGCTGAGACTACTTTCGTCCAAAGCACACGGAAGCAAAGATTTCTGAAAAGCATCCAAACCCTGTCATGTTGGTGTTCATTGGAAAGCTCTCGCTGAGTGCTCTCAAATGAGTACCCATTTGCCAGGGTTCCAGTCATTTTTCAGGTTTTTGCATCATTTTGTATTGTTCGAATTAGCCATCAGCAGCATAAGGGTTAATTGTTCAACACCTTTTCTGTATAACCAGGAATAGGGCTGCATACCTTAAATACCTTACAGGTAACATTTCAAAAAGAATGGTATTGTACCACTTCATTCCTTGATGATACTCATAATGGCACTGAGAAGAATTCATTGATGCCAAATGCTATAATTTCTCAATTCGATTTGGTCCTGTGGTTTTAGGAATATGGTTTTCTGGACTAGTTTGAAGAGTATTATGCCTTAACATGACACTTTCCAAATATATAACAACAAAGGAATCCTCTAAAGTATTGTTAAAAGCACTGCTAATATACTGTACCATTTTGTTGATACTGGTACTGGTGTCATACCGTTTCACCCTAAAAGGTATGAAGTCCTAACCATGAATGGGGAGGAAGGTTGTGTGAGCACTTTACTTCGGTGGATACAAGACTATAAACCAATTACCTTTACCTTTATGAATGAAAACCATTCCCTGGTTTCTTTCCTGTGGATCTTATATGCATAGAAGACCTACACATCAAAACAGAAACCTAGGTCCAAACTTCTGATATCATTAATTTCGGCAATGTAAATCATAAATCATAATTTCAAGCGGTTCCTAGACTGACAAACCAATCCTTTCTGTGAAACTTTGTAACTTTTAGTTTTTTTGTGATTTAATTCACTTTATCACATTCTTAGACAAGTGGACAATGTTTTCAAGAGCTAGTTTTCTCGAATACAGCACAAGTAACATTTATGTATTACATAATCAAATACTGGTTTGGTATATCTCATAAGGCCTAAAAAAGAAATTGTTTGTTTCCTGTAACGGTCCGGAAAAAATAGGGTGGGTAGGTCGGTAAAATTTTTTTTTTTTGCATTATTTTTTTGGTCAAAAATGTGTGTTTTATGCATGTTTTACGATGATTGGGAGTTGGGAGGGCAGAAAAAACTTTAGGGTAGGGATTTTTTTGAATAAAAACTTGTTAGGGTAGGGTTAGGATAGGCCTTATTTGTTTCACCTATTCATGCCTCTAGTGCCCCATAACGCCAGCTTATTTAGTGATATCTCTCTGACAAAAGGAAATGTATTATCTTTATATTTGGTTAAGAAATGTTAAAATATAACTCACAAATCTCCAAATATATTGGGAATTTATGATTTATTCCAAATTTATATTCACAAGTATCTAAGGTCAAGACGACTTATGTACTTAAGGAGATTCTCAGGCATGAAAAGGTTAAATATGAATACAAATGGTGGAATGGCATAAGTATCGAACCTCCAAATTCGATATCACCCCTTTTTTCTTACCTTCAATGAACAGGTAATACATTTGTTACACCCTGAGGGAAAGTAACCTCAGTCATCTGTATCCCCCTGCATTTTACTTACTATGGAAAAGCAGGTGATAAATTCATTACACCCTGTTAGAAAGTGTTGTCTGGCCTGCTATTCTCTGCCTCATCGATACAGGTAGATATCAGGCTGTACCACACTTTTTAACAGGATGTAACTAATAATACCAAATCATCTAACAAGAAAAGGAATTTGAATTTTGTGCAAGTTTTAATAGCAGAATTTGTGGGGGACAAGGCTGTCCCGAACATAAACATAAATTCTTCATCATTATATAGCATTTCATTGATTACAATTATAAATCAGTGCTGAGTCCCAACTCAGCGAAAGGACTCAAATTGTCAAATACATTCCGTCATTTAATTCAAAGAGTTAGTAGCCATACTGTCTCTCAACTTTTCTTAACTAGGACACAATGTTAATTGTTAGCTTTGTTATTTTCAATCTTTCACAAATATTTTACAAAAAATGAATCTGGATTAAACATTCAGCAGTACAGCATTTAACCCTTCCAATGCTGAGGATGCAAAGATTTTGAAAACCATCTAAACCCTGCCATGTTGGTACCTATTGTATAGCTCTAGCTGGGTACTATCAGATGACATGTGCAGGGTTTCAGTCATATTTCAGGTTTTTGCATCATTTTGTAATGGCCAAATTAGCTACTACAGGTGAACTTGGATACGACAGACTCAATGGGACCAGGAAAATTGGTCCGTCATATGCAAAATCCGCCGTATACATATGACGAATACTTGATATGCATCAGACTGGGACAAAGCATATCGACCGTTATATGCAAAAATCCGTTGTACAGTGGTCCGTCATATCCAAGTTCACCTGTAGCAGCGTAAGGGTTAAATTTCAAGTTTCGGGTGACAGTAACCATTTTGTCCCCTGCTAATTGTGACCTAAGAAAGAGGATTGGCACCCTTAAAATGTTCCTGATAAGATACAATATCGATATTTCCTTAACGAAATACCTTTACAATATCTTTAAGGATACAGTCTGCCTCCCAGAGACCTAATTTTGCTATATTTAGCACTCTCAGCATTGGAATTTTTTCTAACATACATAGCTAACTCTCTTGGCACAGAGATGTCCATGTAGAAATTAGGTCAATTTCATATAATTTCATATATATTTCAAATGTTCAACAATATGATATGATACTTTTTCGATACAATAATTTTTCCCATTCATTACCGGTATTTGGTATCATATTGAGAACTGGTACCTAACCCAAGACCTGAGAATTGTTAAGAGGTATACTGTCCTTGTAGAGTCCACTTTCCTTATTCAAATCTCAAATGGCCTACCATTGTACAACAACATTATCAATTCGACAATACCTGACCAAAAAATGATGTGCCAGTTGTAGGGCTTGAGATCAATGACCAGGAACTTAGTGTAACCAAAAAGTGAAGAAAGGTTATCATTTTTTAATGATCTTCATCCCTATAGTCTAGAAGCCAAATTCTCAAAAATGCGAGTTTAATTGTTAATTTCAAAGAAGCAGTCAATCTGAACATGTTCCGAAATAGTGGTACGGCACTTTCATAAATCACAATTACTCCACTTTCCTTTGGAACCAAGAAAAAAGAGCTACTCGGTGGGGTAATTAACATTCTCATTTTGGGCTTTTGGCTGCTAGACTATTAGGACCCATAAATAGTACATGTACTATTCTTGTGATTATTACATAGTGTGGAACCTACTAGGTTGAGCCCTAGGGCCCAGTTGAAAAAATACTATTCATGAACATGTGATTATTATGTGCAGTGGAACCTACTAGATTGAGCATATATGTACATTGAGCATCTGGGTGATAAGTGGGTAATGGGTATATTGAGCAATTTTCGAATTCATATCAGTGCTTATTGCAACCAGGTTCCACTGACAACTTATTTGTGCATGTTTAGTTAGTTAGGCTAAATCACACAGGCACCAACATAATTTTCCGAACTAACTTGCCATGCCGGGCAAGTAGTTAAGGATTTTCACTTGCCCAACATAGTTTTTGACTTGCCCGAAATAAGTTTATCATATGCTAGAAAGGCATGTATTGTTTATCATGGATTTAAAGAACCATTTTCTTTTCAGTTTTGTTGCATTGTTTGCATATTTCTGGGTATTTGGGACATTCACTATAAATAAAAATGTGTTTAGTGTTCAGAAAATCAGCTTGCCCATTCGGGCAAGTGAAAACTAAAATGTACTTGCCCGAAAGCCCATTTTTCAAAAATTCACTTGCCGGGGCAAGCGGGCTAGTACTTAAGTCGGTGCCTGTCACATTTGTCCTATAGTGTGCGATGTTTACAAGGGCTGTTGTTTTACTAGCTGACAAGCCTGACATACCCATTTATTTCTGCAAGTGCACTAGTTTCTTGAGCTACTGGGAAGATAGTGGTATTGTCTGACCCTGGTATCAATGTTAAAGTTAACCCTACAGTTTATTTGAGTTTAAAGGTAGTGCAGTTAGTTACTTGAGCTATATCTATAGTGGTATTGTCTGACCCCAGAACCAATGTTAACTTTAACATTGATTCCACTACTAGTGCTCGGATTCGCCGCTAAAAAACGGCTCGAGCAATCGCTGAAACTGCCGAGCCCTAACTACTCATTGCACATGCGTTATTGCCATCAATCACGCTAATTTAGAACCGCCCCATGCCTGCCTAAGCCAATGAGCAACGTAAATTGCTGTCAATCACGCTAATTAGAACAGGCCCATGCTTGCCTAAGCCAATCACGTCCTGCTATCGTGCGATATCGATGGGATCCCATGTGGGAAAGACGTAAGCAAGACAAAAAACATGGCGGATGACTGACGATGTGGCTTTATTTACATTTTCGCCGAACTCGGCGAGCTGTAATGGCGGCTCGAGTGCTCGCCACCGGCGGCGATACGAGCAATAGTTCGAGCCGCCGATTGATCGTACTAGCACTATCCACTACAGTTCAAATGTAGAGATCTGAAGATTTCTGAATACTCCAAATACCTACATAAATCAGCCAGATTAGTTCAAAGTAAATCCAGGATTAGTGATCCCATGAATGTTATACCGTATACTGTGTTAATTTTGCACATATAAAGTAATGCGCTAGGCAGGCAGCTGCTTTGATGCGCAGTTTAATTATTGGATAGTTACGGATACTCATATCATATGATAAGCTATCATGCCAGGATGTTGTATGATACTAGCATAGGGATTGGATGTCCAAATAATGGTGTGCAGTTTAATAAATCTGGACTACAGGGGTGTGCAAATTACGCATTAATTAAACAGCCGCAATATTGACACGGTATACAGTATAAGGCAAGACCAACCATGCTTGCCCTTTAATTTGGAATATGACCACAAAAGGGGGAACAATAGCTCCATGACCAGTGAGGCAAGTCAGCTTTAAGGTCAAATGAAAATAGACTCGTTTTTCAGTCTTTGAAATAAGTGAGAGTCACCCTAAGACTTATGTATTAGGATCACTCTGTAATCTTAAAGTTCCCTAAAATTCAATCAATCCACTGAAATTAGACTAGTTTTCAGCCTTTAAATATGGGAGAACCACCCTGGGATTTCGGGATTGGAGCGGTCAGTAATCTTTAAATTTCTGCAACTGAATTAATTCACTAAAATTTGACTAGTTTTTCAGTCTTTAAAATATGGGATAGGCATCCTATGACTTTGGTATTTGGAATGCTCGTTAATTTTCAATTTCCCTCAAATTGAATTAATCCACTGAAAAAGGACTAGTTTTTCAGGCTTTAAATATGGGAGAGGCATCCTATAACTTAGGTATTTGGAATGCTCGGTAATCTACAATTTCCTTTTAATTTGAATTAATTGACTCAAATTAGTCTAGTTTTTCAGTCTTTAAATGGGAGAGCCACCTTAAGCCTTTGGCATTGGAGCACTCTGTTATCTTCAAATTCATGCAAATTGTATTAATCCATTGAATTCAGACTAGCCACCCTATGTTTTCGGTATTTAGAGTGCTCGGCAATCTTCAATTTCCCTTTAATTTGGATTAATCGACTGAAATCAGTCTAGTTTTTCATTGTCTTCAGCTGCCTTTGCCAGGTCCTGTAGAGATCCTCCGGGTCCTTAAACCCATGCGAAGCGAGGACGTCTTTGTACGCCTCAATCGTGTCCTCCTTTGGTCTATAGTAACACAGATTCATATTATGCTCTGGTCGGATGTGCAACTTCCATGCCACGATTCCGATGAATACATCATCGAACCGTAAACTCCTGGTGTACTGCATCGCAATGTAGAATTGCTGTACGGTTTGTGTTGTCATTATATAGGATCCCGCTGTTGGGTACGGCGGCCAGCTACGGTAGGGATATTCCTCCAATGAGATGTACCACTTGCTGGATTTGTGTCTTAGAGGGATCACAAACTCCCAAACATAACCAATCAGGAATGAGTTGACATTATAGTCTTTGGCGTTTTCTTTTTGCTCAAGATAGCGAATTACTTTTGGTGAAGCGACGAAATAATCATCATCGACGAACATCACAAATTTAGCATTTTTACAGTGTTTGGTGACCCACTTGAATCCCATCATGGTTTTGATCGTGTTGTTGAAATAAGCGTCTACGAAGTACTCCTGTATCAAGTCTCGATACATATCCTGTTCGTCCATCACCTGTTTTTGGAGCATGATATCGTTCTGCCTCACACCCAGCAGAAACATTGTTCGAATTGGAACCCCGAAATACTGATACTCATTCCCCCAAGTCTTTCGAATAACCTCACGCTCTTTAAAATTCTCCACCTTGGATTTGACCATGAAGAGTAAAAATACGCTGACATTCTCCTCCTCTTGGTCGCACTTATCGGCGCTATTGATGATCGGTGCGAATATCGGCGTGTTAATCGGGTCGTGATTGGGTGTTTCACCATTCATGACCTGCCGAACCAGGCGCGGCATGTCCACTTCGATTGGGTAGCTGAAATAGCTGAAGGATGTCTGGAAAAGGTACTCATACGTGCCAAAGAACCATAGGAGATACCAGATGATCGGTGAGAAGAGAAGGATAAGGAAGAGCCGGAGGTAGAGGCTGGTGCGTTTTTTCGGGTGCCCCTTTCCCCCAGAGAATATTCTCTGCAGGGAACCCCGGAGGTAGATCATCCTTAGCTTCAGTTTGCGTGTGAACTCCATTCTTGATGTGATCCAACTTGAGAACAGGAACTAAAAAAATAAGATATCCCCACTGGTGTTGGTTCTTCCTGAAATAAGAGAGAAAAATAATTTAAGGTTATGCTTTGAGATATCTAGTAATACTGTCACAACAAAATTTTCCCACAATAAAATGAATAAAGCATGTTGGACTTTCTATATCAATTTCCATATTACCTGGATAGGTCCATTTCCAAGTACCTTGACTTTATGAAATTCAATTAACCTTAACAAAACTATTGATATGATCCACATCCATGATTCAAGCAAAATTCTTTCAAAGCTTTAGAATGTAAAAACTTAAATATGGTCCAATTAAGTTTTTGTTAACTGCATATTTAGCAGATTGCAATCTAAAAATGTTTAAAGTTTAGCCCATGTGTACCATATTTTAACCATAAATTATACATATCAAAGTGTTTTTAAAATATAACCAATATCAGCATGGTATGTACTTAACAAAAGATGATTGGCTATGTACAAAATTCTATCTGATCTTTTTTGAAGAAATGCTAAATTTAAAGGTTACAGTGCTCACTATGTTTATGAGCTAGCCCCCAGCTCCTGACTACAAGTGCAAGCATGTATACGCTGTGTGAATATAATATAAACAAACATAAACAGTGTCTGGGGAAGGAGAAAGCTTACAGCTGCTTCTAGGATCCCCAGCCTCAGGCCCTCAGCATTTGACCAACGGGATGCAGTAAACCAAGTCAAGAAAGGGTTTTCGTTCCAGGGTCTCAGCCAGGATTTTAAAAATGCATGTCCAAAACATCAATTCCAATATTTCTGCCCATCCACTGCATCCAGATTGAGCTACTCAGCTACTTCTATACTATACTAACTACCAGTGTCTTAGCCAGGATTTAGGAACTGGGTGCCTAAAATTGGCAGTTGTAAAATATTTGGGCGTCCAAATGTTTAAGGGGGATCACAATATACTCATATTTCAACCATAAACATGTATAAATTCATCAAAATAAGGCATGATATCATTAATCAATGTCATGGGAATTATAAGAAGATGAAAAAATTCAATTATAAGCTTGAGATTGAGATTTTCATAAATTCCACTCAAAAAATGTTGGGTGTCCTGAGGGGTTCTTTTTAAGGGTGTGGGTGTCCAAAAAGGCACCCAGACGCCCTGTTGGCTAAGACCATGCTAACTACATCTTATAGCCTAATAGCCTATTATGTCAAAAAGAGCAATTTACACGAACAGCCATATCCATGCATATATGGTTTGTTAGGAAAATATTTGGTTATTAACTTATTACACCCAAAAATTCAAAATTATTCATAAAAACTTTTGTCTGTCAAATTTAGGACATTTTCAGGAAACTGCTTGTCAGAAAGACAGGATAAACAGGTCCTAGCTAAGTCCCTGTCTCCCAAGAGGAGCCATTCTCTTCATGTTACTGGTCACCCTACTACACAACAGCCAACTAAGTCATCAAGAGTATTGGCTCAGTTCCATTCAAAATCTTAAATGTTGATATACTTCCCAATGTCCCATTCATAAGCAAATCTAGATTCAATATGACAATTAAATATTAAAATATCTATACAGTCACAACTGAATGATCCTTTCAAATCAAATATCTCTAAGCCTTAGCCTTGTAGAGAGCATATGTTGTTTGTACAAGGATTTTCATTCCAGCAATATCAAATGACAATATTATTGTTTCCACAATATTATTTTATTTGTATTATCAAATTTGTTATTAGAAGTATTGTGAGGAATTTACAACAGCAGCATGACCAGCAGCATGTGACCAGACCTAGTCTTATATAAATAGTTAAAATCATGCCCCAGTGTAGAGAGGGGGCTTAGATGAATAAAGCAATAGATAGGTAGCGAGAGACCAAATACCATATGCCCTATAGTGAAGACCTGGCTATCCCAAGGGTCCTGAACCTCGTCTCAGTGTGACATCACTGGGAGACAAAGACCAATTAGGGCTCTTGTATCGTTTACATTACAGAGAAATTTACACACCAACATGCGCAGGGGCCGGTTGCACCAACAGGCTTAAGATTTAAACACAGACTCAAAATGTAAATCCATTGTCTACAACAATAGCATCTATTTTTGTAGACAATCAAGTTATAAGCCTTGAGCCTAAGTCACGTTGGAGCAACCAGCCCCAGAACACTACTTTTGGGTTATTCGGCGCAGCCAGCTTGTTCAGGGAGACCTGCAGGTTGCATACCCAGTGGATTGACACCGCCCCCCCCCCCCACACACACACACAGATCCAGTGGGTGGGGACCATGGTATACTAACAAACTAACTCATGTCAGAGAAATACATAACCTTGATTCGCAACCCCATAGGCACTGCATGCTAACATCTACGGCATCTGCGCCTCGGGTTACGCAGTGTAGTCTGGGGAAGTATTGGTCACGTGATTTTTTTCAGAAAGAGGCTGGCCGGATGTTGCCTGACTGACTGGCTGGCTGGGGGATGTCATCCTATCTAGGTCAGATAGGTTGCCAGGGAGATGGGGTCAGCAGGCAGCCAGGCTGAGGTATATAGGTTATCTATGACTCGTAGTGGGAGGCAGCGAAATTTGATGATGCAAGCCCCGTCTACTACTCTCAGCTCACGTTGCTTATAAAATGTGATCAAACCAAAGTTCTGATTATATGGCATATATTATAGTCATTTGCATTTAGTGTTGATTATCATGTTATTGAGTTGAGGCCTTGAGGGGTGCGTGTCCACTAACCCCCCTCCCCCCCCCCCCCCCAAATGGTGTCTCCAATCCACAAATCCATCTAGGGTGGGACCATGATAGGCTAAACAAACTAAGTCACGTCCATTATACAGGTGAACTTGGATATGACAGACTCAATGGGACCAGGAAAATTGGTCCGTGACATGCAAAATCCGTTGTATACATATGACGAATACTTGATATGCATCGTACTGGGACCAAGCATATCGTCCGTCATATGCCAAAATCCATCGTACAGTGGTCCGTCATATCCAAGTTCACCTGTACACTGCCATCAAATGAAAGTTCTGGTCATTATGGAATATAGTATAGTCATTTGCTAAGAATTGATTATTAGGGCATTGAGGGGCGAGTGGTGTCCACTCCCCCCCCCCCCCCCCCCCCCCCCCTCCCAGAGGGTGGGGACCATGATATGTTAACAAACTAAGTCGCATCGCTTATAGATTGCGATCAAACTAAAGTTCTGGTTATTATGGCATATATTATATTGTCATTTGCAAAGTTGATTATCAGGGTATTAAGTTGAGAGTGAGTGTCCAATACCCCCCCCCCCCCCCCCCCCCATGGATCACAGATCCAGAAGGTGGGGACCATGATATGCCAACAAACTAACTCACGTCGATTATACATTAGCACCAGATGAAAGTTCTGATCATTATGGCACATATTATAATCATTTGCGTATTGATTATCAGTATTGATTATCATTTATCATGATCATTATTCGCTTAATTCAACTTACACACACCGCCGGTGCCGCAGCAAACTGTCTGGCTAGGTCACAGAGTGACGGGGTGCGGATATGACTCTACGTGGAACCAGGGAGTATATACTTACCATTTGAAACGTCACAGACCCAGGAAACTGAGGAACCCCGACCGCCGGCTTGTCTGATATCTCAAGCCACTCCAAGATGTCAAGTGATGCGGCAAGTGCGAGATTTCGAAAATAGACTGGAGCCGGTGCCCGGCGGTGGGAAAATCTTGAGATTCGGAGTCTTCTTTCCGTTCAGGATTGGTGTCTTGTGCATGGATCGATTTGTTCGTTATTCATGATAACTTCCTTTCAACATATTCACAAGAAATATGTCTTTATGAATAAAATATCTGTGAATCATGCCCCGGAACAGATCGTGTCAAGTGCAGACGAGTGGCAGTCTATGATGCATTCTGGGTAGCAGGCTACGAATAGACTGGTGTTGGCCGCTAAAAGCATCATGTGGATAGACTGGATGTCAGTCTAGTACGCTGTCGCTGGAAGCGCTAGACTCGTTAATTTTGTCCAGTCCTCTCTTTCCTCCGTCGACAGTCCCGTGTGCTCCTGACGGTGACGACGGGTATAGTAAAGAAAGATAACACCATAATCTTACATGCAATTTTATTTGACTAATCTTGGTTTATATATAAAGCTTATCACAGTTTCCTCAAAATGTAGTCTATCACAAATAAAGTTTAGACTGTTATCATTTTTTTGCCTTAGATGAATAAAAACAAGTTTAATTCCAATTTTTTTTACATCGAGAAATTTGAGTTTGCAATCAGATGAGTTGGAAACATTCAGATTGGTATCCGAAATTGAAAATATAATTGGAATTTAATTATATACATGCCAAATAATCCATTATCATCACATAGATGAGGCAGGGATGTCCAATATGTTGCACCAGCATGTGGACAGAGGCCTCAAAGCATGCGACGAGGCATCCCCTTTAATACCTGTTTAACTCAAGATCTTTGCGGTAAGTGTGACCCAACATATTTTTTTAAATGTAAATTCCATTTATTCATTACTTATTGCGTCAAGCGCATGAACTATTTAAAAATAAATCTCCCATGCAACAGAGGCAATTGCCGCAATTCCACACCAGTTTCTATCAGAAACGTGTTCGATGATTCATAATCTGAAAAGATTGGATTTGGAAACACATTTTCGTTATTTAAGACTATAGCAGCTCCAAATGCAAATCTCAATTAACAGCAATAACTTCTTTCAAAGCGATGGGCACCTACCTCACCATACAACTGGCCACAAGTCTAGCATCCGCCCTATTCTAAATTACCCGGTTCAACCTAAGCCGGATGATCCAAACAAATTAGGCTCGGGCGCGTTCAATTCAAATTGTATTATTGGGCTTGAAGACTGGAGGCTCGAAGGAGGCCGCACTGCACCGCTCGCCCTGTAAGGACACCTACTGAAGCTGAAATCGAGAAAATCTCAAGTCAGACAAAATGACATTTCTTTTAAAGTAGTGAGGATTTGAATCAAACCTGTCTTTATAAGTTTGTGCAACCTTATAGTTATAAGCTTTTCTAAATTGAAATTTGTCGTGGTTGTGCGACTCATTCGACGCAACCATTCACAAGATCAATAAGTTTTCTTTATTATTCATCGGAAACAAAATCAAATATTTGTTGCATTTGGTGAATTATGGATAACAGATCTTGCAGTAACTCATCTTTAGATGCTGCCATTGTCACAGGTAATTCTCTCTCTCTCTCTCTCTCTCTCTCTCTCTCTCTCTCTCTCTCTCTCATCTCTCTTCTCTCTCTCTCTCTCTCTCTCTCCTCATCTCTCTCTCTCTCTCTCTCTCTCTCCATGTTTAGATCTTAGATGTATAAAATGAAGTGGATATTAAACTAGCCGGTCCACCAACATGAACAGGCTGCAGCCGGTGAATAGCCCAACAGTTGCATTCTGCGCATGTTTTGGCGCGCAAGTTTCTCTGTAATGTAAATGATACGAAAGCCCTCATTGGGCTTTGTCTCCTAAAGTCTGTCCTACTCAAGTTTGGCAACTGCTTTTTCCATTTTTTTGTAATAAAATGTTCGAGTTTTCCATCCAAACTTGGCAAACATCTTAGGAGCACCACTACGTGTATATATAAAACATACTTTTTGTCTCAACTCCGAAAAATGTTGACATTGTAAAATGTGCCCATTGCCAACAATACAATCTTGCGTGTCTGTATTGTTCGCAACGGACAAACACGCGAGAGCGTATGGTTGGCAATGTACCCATTTTACAATAAGAACTAATGAGCAAAATCAACATTTTGCTGAGTTGAGACAAAAAGTATGTTTGTACATACACGTAGTAGTGCTTGCGGTTGTCAAACAGACACTATTGTCTGTGATGTCACACTTCGGCCTAATTCAAGACCCCTGGCATCGCCAGACCTTCACTATAGCACTGTTAGCACATATAGTAATTGGTCTCTTGACGCAAATGTTCATGCAGCGCGTAGCGCCCCCACAAAGTGAAACGGCGGCAGATGTAACTAATTGAACCTCAGGATAGCAAGTTCATAACACTAGGAAAAATTGGATTGCGAAACTGGCGATGCCATAAAGTTAACGACATGTAAAGGCGTATTGATATAATCATTATTCTTTATCTATTTGAAAAGGCATTAGATTAAAAGATCAAATACAATTTTTCAGCTATTTTGGCGCTCCTTATTGGGTTCTAACGACATTCGGGTGATGGCGAGCCGTCTGGCAGTAGTTAGACAACAGGCGCCATATTTGATTTGGTTATTTACCAAAGGTGACGAAGGTAGGTCATAATCAGTTTCGGGCCGTATGTAAATGTGTGGGGTCATTGATAAAAGTGGCTTAGTGGTACATGTACCTAACAAAGATCTACTACGGTTGTCAGTCACGTAAATGACAAGAATGACTTGGAATACTAGGAACGATCCCAAATAAGAGTTACGGGATTTCATTAATATGGTTCTCTTTTCACTCCGACACAATAGAAGGAATGGCCTGATTGATAGGCCAGCCAGTCTAGCCCAGTCGACTCCCGATCCTAGGGTCGCGGGTTCGATTCCATCTCTCGATCGTGCAATTTTTTTTCCACCCGCCCAGTGCTTCGTGTGGTACTTAGAAATATTTCATACTCAAAATAACGGTGGCTTTATTTCTATAACTTTTTATTTACTTAACTTTGCTAAAATGAATTGTTGGTCAAAACCGTTGATCCCAGAAAAGACGTCTGCCTGAATTGCCGTTCGCTATAAGGGCCGATGACTTTATGTTGGGCTTAGACTAAAAACAATCTTTTATCTTTGATTTATTATAATAAACATTTCCACAGTTGTGAAGTTAGGAATTTCTTCGAGAAAATATATAGTTTAATGGATGCAAGTAATGCCTAGCCTTCATATAAAAATTGAGATCTGTGAAGTTTAATGGGTGTAAGTATTAATTTATATCTGTTGATGAAGGACACTAATCAATGCATGCACACTTGCTGCACATGACTTTACCTTAGATCACCAAACACAAGTGGATTCGAAACCAGCCGGTCAACATGAACATGCAAGCCTCAACTAATGTCAACTAATAGCCGCTAATAGGCCAGAAATTGGTGCTTTGGGCACCCCCAGCTGGTGGTGGAGATAAGGTGTCTCAGTAATGTAATCGATGCGAGAGCCCTGATTGGTCCTTGTTCCCACGTGAGCCCGCACTGATGGCTTATGTGGTACTCCTGACATGAGTCCAGCACTTAACTATAAGGCATTACTTTATGCAACTCCCACCCATCTACCTTCTATCTGCCCTTTCACACGTCCCCACGTGATCATCAGTGCCCTATCCATGCACCTTCCACCTGTACTTTGGGCTTGGATCCGTGCGCCCGCCACTCACTTTTTGGGCGCACGGATCCTTACTACACTGCCACTTTCTATTCCTCCTGCGGCCTTTAGCGCCTTGCCGCAACACTTGCCTTCCCCCTTCTCTGTAATTATACTGTCCTCCCAGTACCTCTTTCAACGGGGCCCTATCTGGATTCATATCTTTTCTTTTATTCATCTAAGCTTAGATGAAGAGAACATGGATTGGTAGACCAACTAGGCAATTAGCCAATTACCATACTTTCATAGGGTCCATTGCAGAGCCCTCGACGCACCTTATGTCACCGAATCTCGTCTTAGTGTGTGTTGAAACAACACAGACATTGTATAGCACATGTTTTCACAGAAGTTGCTCATACATGTGCGCAAAACTCATCTCTAGACTGGTTTTTGTCAACACCTAGGTTAGGAGTAGTGCCAAGGCTACTGAGCAAGAGATTCTGTTTGCATATTCAGTGAATCGAAATTCATGCATCGCCTCCATGGTATCGGTTCTACCTCTTATTTTGTGTGCAATGATGTAATGATTATGAGCTTATGTTGCATTTAGCAGGAGGTTCTAATCCTACATATTTTGTTAGTGGGAGGCAAAAAAGATCAAAGTAGCGCTTCATAAAATAAGGGAGACATTGATATAAAATGTATAACACTCATAAATTTATAAAATGTATATAACACCAGGGAATTTTATACAAAATAGTAAAATAAAAATCCCTGATAACACTGACATTTAAAATCAAAGTCTTGATATCAAAGTGAAAATTTCAAATAATTTTCCAAAATTTGACAATTTTAGAAGTTCCACATCAAAATATTTGATTTTCCTTGTGTATGTGCTTCAAGAGTTTGGGCGTCAAAATGACAAGTAGACACCCTGCTGGGATACTCTTAACCCATTACAGCCAAGATTTCTACGCTGTCATGTATTTTTTCTGTCATGTTTTTGTTACCAGGCATCAGAAATGGTCAAGGTGGCCAGAGTGGCCAAATTAGTTCACATTTATTTCACCAGGTGAATTGAAGACTCAGTGTATGACCTAAAAGAGAGGCTTAACCAGGTTTTAGAAACTTTGTGCCTAAAATTGGCAATTGTAAATTCTTTGGGCATCCAATCTTTCAAGGGAAATCGTAATATACTCAGATTACACCCATTAACATGCAATATTTAGTTATTTGAATAAGGTTTACTATCCAGATGCAATGCCATGTGAATTATATTGAGGTGGAAAAAAATTCAATTTTAAATATGCTTGAAATGAACATCTCTTGGACATAATGATCCACTGAGAATCATCATTCATGGGTCTGTTTTCAACAGGGGGTGTCTGTTTTCAAGCTGATTGGATTTCACTTATGTATCCTCCGGTTGAACTACACAATAGATTTGCATCCTGTCATTGCATCCTCAATTAAAAAAGCACTGTTTCCATATCCATGACCCCTGTCCACTTATAATGTAATGCAGATGTGACATCTGTGTAGTGCAGATAATCTTCATGATATTGTGGCAGTTTTAAGCAATTAGTCTCATTGTGAAAATTGTGTACATATGCACTACATGTGCATGTCCAGTTTCCTGTACTTGCCTGAAGTTGCCTCTGAGCATCTCACAGCAGATGCATACCCTGTGATAACAGATGTAATTGAAAGTAATGTGAAATTACAATTACTTTTACGACTAGTCAATTACTCCTGTTTTACCTATTACAGTAATAGATTAATAGTTTAGCCACATAGTAATTGATTACTTGCTATTATATTGAAAAAATGGTAAATTACTATTATTTTTATATTACAATTACAAATTACCCCAACCCTCCTTGGCAGGGGCTTCGCCACCTATGCGTCCAGCGTGTCATTTGGACACCCAGAGCACTATTTTTTGACAGTTTGGACACCCAAAATTTAGGTCAGGATTTGCTAATGATGACAATTTTAGAAGATAGTGCATGTAATGTCACTCCTGCAATACAAACAAAGTAGTAACTGGCCTAAAAAAGCAAAATCTGTAGATATATATGGTTTATTTCGTTAGTAGTGTGAACTTAGTACCACAGTTTGGACACCCAAAAGTCTATGAAACCTTCATTTGGACACCCTGTTTCCAAATCCTGGTTAAGACCTTGGTCCACACAGAAGGGAATGTCAACTTTTTAGGGACGAGGAACTTAGTCTAAACTCTACTCAAAGTGGCCAAAAACAGTCTAACAATCTTGAGGCAAATGCATACTATAGGAAAAAATTTGATGGAGAAATGTTAATCAGAACATAAGCAACAACTCTTTTTCAAATGTTTTATGACATCATTCCCAATTCCTAAGTTATTGTCAAAAGTATTTAGATCCAGAAAACTGTAGTATATCTGGAGGATCTCAAGCATTCTAATGGGTTTATCATGAATAGGCTAGTCTTTGTAATGCAAAGATTTTTGATTTCATCAGTGATATAATCTATTGTGGTTTATATTTTAGGTTCACTCTGCAGTATGTTCCTTGGAGAAAATGCCAGGTAAGTTCTTCAAGAAGTTATAGAGCAGAACCCTGTGAAATATTTTATAGAAGTGCACCTGCAGATTGTTAGTAGTAACTCCACTTTCAAAATTAGAATGTCAGATATGTGCTAGAGCTCAATGTCACCTTTCTTAGGACACAATTACAATTGTACTCAACAAATTGACGTCAGACAGATAATGCTATTAGAAGATGACTTCATTGCAGCATTGTCCCTTGAGTGCCTAATTAGTAGTGTTAATTAGAAGCGAATGGTATCACTTGTTTAAACCATCAGATTTGAACCATGAAGTTATATGAATAATTTAGCCCTCAGCCTGACCACCTATCTGGTCATCTTTAGCAAAAGACACCCAGATGCCCTGCTGGCTAAGACTATGTTGAGCCTTTCCGAGTACTACAGAAAGGGGTTGTAGTTCAGTGTTGATAGTGTCTTAGATGACCAAACACAAGTGGATTCAAAACCAGCCGGTCAACCTGAACATGCTAGCCTCAACCAGTGTCAACTAATAGCTGCTAATAGGTGCTCTGGGCACCCCAGCTGGTGGTGGAGATAAGGTTTCTCTGTAATGCAATCGAAAAGAGAGCCCTGATTGTTCCTTATTCCCACGTGACCTCGTGCTGATGCCAAAGCTTGTACTCCTGGCATGAGTCCAGCATCTCACTACAGGGCATATAGTAATTGGTCTCACGCTACATATCCATTCTATTCTTCATCCAAGATAGTGTATACATGTATTATTGTTGCAGTTTGACGTGCGTTGTGGACTCGGGAGATTGTGAGCTGGTGAGCTGCCCCGCGAGGCTTCTGCAGATAGTGGACCTTGAGGTAGGTAAAAAAACAACTAGATCTACCAGAGGCAGATCCAGGATTTGAGAAAGGGGGACTCAATTTGGATCTGAAAAGTGACACTGGTGGCGCCACTAACAATGGTTTCTGAAAACACCACCAGGGGGTCAACTGCCCTGTTGTTTTAATGGTGGCTTCTGGATTAGGGATGTAGGGGTGAATTGAGACTGGTTGCATTTGCAGGCAGGATAGGTGTCTCAACAGTGTTCAAAAGTGCATCTGGTGGCCGAGTCAAAAAAAAATAGATAATTAGTTCAATTTTTGTCCACAGGTGGCGTGGCGATGAAAAGTGACTCACCAGCCAGAGGGGTGGATGGAGTTTGCACAAACCCCTCGAAAAATCCTGGATCCGCCACTGTTTACAGTACGCTGGATTTCTAGTCTCCTAACATTTTAGCTTCCCACTGAGTTGACCACAGGGGCTTAGCCGCCTATGCGTCCAGCTTGTCATTTGGACACCCAGAACACCGTTTTTAGAGAGGTTATCTTACAGGTACCTCTCTCATAGAATCACTATTTCCGTATCCCTCTACATATTACATAACATTTTTTCTAACAACCCATGCTATTGGTCCATTCAGTGCCTTCAGTTCTGATCTTGGAGAACAGTTTTCTCATCAATTTCTCTATGTCTGTGGTTTTTAAGCTGTTTTATGTCCTCTTTGTAACTCATACCTTAACCCTATTCTTTTTTTTATAAACATTGATGGTTTATTTGTGTTTTATTTGCAATTTAAGAATCTATCACTCCTGTTTAGTAGGGGCCTTTCTATTGGTCCATTCAGTGTCTCCACTTCAGAACTCGGAGAACAGTTTTCTCATCAGCTGCTTGGTGTCTGTGGTTTTAAAGTTGATATATGTTAACTATGTACCTCCCTATTTAACCCTATTTGTTTGTTTTTTTGATTTTTTGCTTTATTTTTTATTTAAAGGCATTTTTAATAATCTGTCTCTGGTTTAGTAGGGGGCTTCCTATTGGTTCAATGCCTGTCTCTGACTTGATGTTGTGTAATTGTGTTGGATAGTACCTGCTTTCCTATTGGTTCAAACCCTGTTTACATAACTATTCATGAGCATGTGGTGGATATATGGTTAACCTTTTGCCTTCTTTTAGTTATCACAAGTTTTTATTCTCATTGTATTTTCGTGTTTAAATATCATATTTGCTGTCAGTAAAAGTGCCCTATTAAGTTTCTATAAATTTCCTTCTTGATCTCATTTTAATTTCGCTTATCATTGTATTTTGGTAGTTAAATACCCTTTTTTGCAATCAGTAAAAGTGCCCTATTAAATTTCTATAAATGCCCTATTTGATCTCAATTTAATTCGCTTTTTATTGTATTTTTGTGTTTAATTATCTTTTTTTGCAATCAGTAAAAGTGCCCTATTAAGTTTTTATAAATGTCCTTTTTGATCTCAATTTAATTCGCTTTTAACTTTTATCTTTCCTATCAGTGTTTGTGTTATGGTTTTATAAATGTCCCTTTTTGTCTTAATTTAATTTGCTCTTTGTTCGTTTTAGTTGTTGTTGTATGTGCCTGTTAATAGCATGATGAAATGTGCAAGTGCAGCCAGTGTTAACATACCTTTTTCAGTCTAGTGTCTGCATTACCCCTTGTACTGGTGTAATAATCCTTTCCATTTGCCTCTGGTTCAATCTTGGAAGTGGCAATTTGTGTGGCTGTGCTCTCTAATTCCGTATTTCCTTATGGTTTTATTGTATTTCCCCTGTTATTCCTTAGTTTCCCACTGAGCATGCTCAGAAATCAGAGGTCAGAGGTCATTCAACAATAGCAGCACACCAGCTGCAGTCTCTTACACTGTGAGAGATAGGGATATCTGTCAAAGAGGGTTTATCAAGGGATTCTTTAGGGAATTATAACATTCCTGCTATTAGTCCCAGTTAGACATGCACTCAGTAACCTGATACTGTCAATATCAACCATTTTCATGGATGTGAATTACAAAGAGGAAGGCCCTGGACCCTGATGGGGAAAGGATGTCTGGGCCCTATTATAACCATGTCCCTTTCATGTACCAACACATGTGATAAAGTGAATGATACAGGAAATAACCCTGGGGGGGGGGGGGGGGGGGGGGGGGGCTGAACTAATTCAGCTCTACGCATTAGCAGATCCTCCTTGATAGTGAAACCCTTAGCAGCCATGGTTTGATCATATGGTTCTACTAGCTCTAGGAAGTTGCTGTTGTGCACAAAATGACGATCAGAAACCCTGCCAATGATTTCTACTTGCCCAGAAGCAGGGTCTTAGCCAGCATTTCTGTAATACCTGTCCAAAACAGCTATTTCCTGATTAGTTTTCAGCGAGAGTTTAGCTCCAAAAGCTGCCTCAATCATGACATTTTTTGTTATTGTTACAGGCAAGAAGGGCACACACACAAGGTAGCTATTGCTACAACTTTGGATGCTCAACCAATTGCCACAACAACAAAAAAAAACTATTTAACCAGAGATAACCTCTCTTAGGGAAGCCGGGGCTTCATTCTCTCTTGTTTGACAATTTGGACACCCAACAGTTTATGTCAGAATATGCTGATGATGACATTTCTTAGAAGATAGAAGATGTAGAAGCTGTAGTGTCACTCTTATAAGACACACAAAGGCTTTACTGGCCTAAAAAAGCAAAATCTGTAAATATATAGGGTTTTTATTAGCAGTATGTACCACACGTTGGACATGCAAACGTCTATGAAACCTCTATTTGGACCCCTATTTCCAAATATTGGCTAAGACTATAGTTGACCAACCAGTGTTAAGTGAGCACTGTCAAAGGAAATAGAAGGCACAGTATGGTCCTCCTATGTTAAACTCTAGTATAATGGTTTGTTATACTCAGAGAATGGTCTGGCAAACAAATTTTATGTGGTGATGGTGTACTCTATCCACAAATCTATGACATCTTATTCTGCTACATTTTTTTGGCCTCATGTTTGTTCCTAGGCAGGGACTTATCCAGGACCCGTCCTACCTGTCTTTTGGACAGGTAGTTTCCTAAAAACCTCCTGTTTGGACAGGCAAAATTTTCTATGATGATTTTTCAATTTTGACTTTCTGGGTGTAATAACCAACCATTTTCCTAATAAACCATCTTCTATGGCATACCTGAAGTATAAATTGCCCTTTTTGACACACTAGGCTATTAATAGTAGATGATATAAGGATTTGAAGTAGATTAGTAGCTAAATCTGGACGGGCAGAAATTTTGAAATTGCTGTTTTGGACAGGCATTTTAGAAATCCTGGCTAAGACCCTGTTCCTATGTGACTCCTGACAGCTTTTCCCGATCAATAATTCTCTACTGGCAAGATGGTAGGCTTTATCATAATGTAAATTTAGAAAACTGGTAAGTATTTTCCTCTGCGTACAATTATAGTTGTCTTGGTCCACTGGGCAACCATGTAATTTCTTCACTGTCACTGATTCGAGTATTTGCTGTATTTCCAGCATCCTGTGGGTCACCTTCTGGCGTCTACCTGCCTATCCCAGCATGCACTGCACGGCTGCGGCACCAAGACACTCATGGCCATGATTGGTTACTGGGCAAAGGCGGCACAAGAGCTGCTTGATCAGGTAAGTCTTAGATTCCCATCATCCCATGTTCCCCCTCAGGGTTTTTAATAGCCAGGACTTTTAAAAAGCATGTCTGAAACAACAATCATGAAATTTCTGTCATACAGTAGCTACTAATTTGGGCCCCATATTTGAAAAATCTGGGGCCCACAGCAAAATCTAGGGGCATATGCACTGGGAAAGTTGAACCCTGATAAAGCGCTTTTGAACATCATAGGTGGAAAGGGCGCTATATCAAATATCAATTATTGTATAATTATCATTATTAATGGCTTTTTTTGCTGTCATCTGATTTCAGGGAATACCTGCCAGGGCGATACAGCTGTACATGGAGGAAGGCCTAGAATTATGCATCAGCCACCTGGACTCCATCTCTCTCTCACTGCTGCAACTTCTCAAAGAGTGTGAAAAGCAGGGACTCCACTCCAGTAGTTCCCAGATTTCCCACCAGGGGCAGCCAGGAAGCGGCAGTACTAAAAGAGATCTTTCAAGCATGGATCAGGAGCAGTGTTTGAAAAGTAATTCTCTAAGTGGCCACCAGGGACAGCAAGAAAGTTGCAGCTCTAAAAAAGGTTTTTCAACCATAAAAGATGAACCGCCTGTGAAAAGTAGTTTCTCGAGTCACCACCAGGGGCAGCATGGAAGTACTAGTTCTATGCACCACCGCCAGGGTAAAAGAGCACATGAAGAAACTTTCAATGCAAGCCAAAGACAACGGATAAAACATGAAGATGAACCAGAAAGTGGTATAAGGAGCATCTCTTCACTCCCCACGCATGACAAAAGTGTTGAGAAGATAGATATGAATGAAGATGATGATGTAGGATGGTTTTTTGATGGGGGTATTGTACCTGATGTGCCGTCCATTTCAGAATCACTCATGGCAGGATTTCCAGAGAATGCCCATACTAGAAAGGAGTTTGGAAACCAATCATTGTCAACGTGGAAATCAGGTACAAGTTCCCCATCGTCACACATAAATGAATTTCCTTCTGATTTTGAAATGCATGAAAAAGATGGGATTTTCAGCACACGTAATGCTATCAACAAGAAGCATTTTCAGGATAAACATATTAGAAATTCTCTTGAAGGGGAGGAAACAATATTTGGATCTTGCTCTAATCCCCAATCAAAACTCAGAATCAAAAACTCTGATGGGATATCCCTTGAAGAGGAGGAAGATGATGACTTTGATTCCTGTTTTGATGGAATAGAAGCTAAGGATTCAACTGTCAGAACACAGCCAGGTATTGCTAAAAACAGTGTAAATACCTCTATGTGTGGAATGAAATGTACCCATTCTGAGAAAATTGATATCAACACTTGTGATGCTGATGATGATGCATTTGATTCCTGTTTTGATGAAATTCAAAGCAAGGATTCAACCATCACACAACCAAGTATTGCTAAGAACGGTATAACTACCAATATGAGTGGAATAAAATGTTACCATTCTGAGAAAATTGATATCAACACTTGTGATGATGATGAAGATGCATTTGATTCCTCTTTTGATGGAGTGGAAGCCATAGATTCAAGCAGTGAAATGAAACCACAAATCTGTGTAAACGAAGAGGTCAGTTCTAATTCTGCAACCTCTATAACTGAAAAGAAGAATCATCTAGAAGTGAAACTAAAATTGTTAATGAAGAAGAAGAATTCTGCTCGTGCACCAAGTGTGTATAACTCAAGCCGGCATTTTAGAACAATGGAAGGATGTGTCCAGTTCAATAAAGACAGTTCCTTAGGTGAAAGAGAAGAAGATGGTTGTACATCAGAAACTAAGTCCAAGGACAGTCATTTAGATGCAGAATTGAGGTTGCAGATGAACAAAGTTGAATCTATTGGTGTTGCCAGTGCTGATAACTCTAGTAAATATTTGAGAACTATGGATGGATGTACCAAGTTCATAAAGGACAGTTCTTTGGGTGACATTAAAGAAGATGCAGCTATATCGGAAATGGAAGCCAAGAAGAATATTTTAGAAACAAAATTAAGATTGATAATGAAAAAGGATAAACCAATTTATGCAACTGGTGTCTACAACTCTAGTAGACATTTTAGAACAATGGAGGGGTGTGTTAAGTTTAACAATGACAATTCTTCAGGCACAAAAGAAAAAGATGATGATGAAATTTTGGAAATGAATTGCATAAAAGTAGATAGGAATAATCTTGGGGAGATCATTCAAGATTCTTCAGTTGATGACAAAGTAATAATCACATCTGTTTTGCAAGAATCTGAAAATTCAAGTGATACTGATGTATACAGCAAAACAAGAAGCAAATATACCATGAACACAAGAAAACAGGATTTTAGATTCATCATTGGTGACACAACTGAAATGGCTAAAGATATCTCCGAAACGGAAACTATTGCCGATACAACTAAAAGATCTAAAGATATCTCTGAAACCGAACCTATGAACTCTACAAAATTTCAAATCTCATCTGAGAAGGAAAGTTACAGCAAAACAAGAAACAAACATGTCATGAAAACAGGATTTGAAGATATCACTCCTATGGATAGAGGCACAAGAGCAGAATCTGAAGGAATCGCTGAAGCAATCAATTTGAGCAGTATTTCACGGACGCGTCTACGGGAAGTTCTGCAGTGCTTGAGCCATGGGAACCACATGTTGATGGACATATTGATTGATATGCTATGGAAACAGAACCAGTCATCGAGCTTGAGGTAAAAATGTTTTCCTCATAACTTTAGCCATTCATGCTTATATACTGTATACTGTGTTAATTTTGAGTATGTTAAAGGGCAAATGCACCATCATGATGATTTAGGTTCAAAATGTGCCTATATGTGTCACCTTTCAAATAAGACCACCCGCAAGTCTGTCCTCCTCAGCACTCCTCAGATATGGCTTATGAAAGTTAGTAAAAAACTAGCCTGAGTCTGGGTATAGAGGCTGCCATTATCAGAAGTGGTGCTTATGAAGTGACTGCCAGCCCTGCTTCTGATTGGTTGAGAGATCTTAGTGGCAGCCACTGATATCTCTCAACCAATCAGAAGCAGCACTGGCAGTCACTTCATACCACTGATTGTGCTTAATTGGGCTTAATTGGCCTGCAATGTCAGCCTCCATGCCCAGACTCAGGCTAGTTTTTTACTAACTTTCATAAGCCATATCTGAGGAGTGCTGAGGAGGACAGACTTGCGGGTGGTCTTATTAGAAAGGTGACACGTATAGGCACATTTTGAACCTAAATCATTATGATGGTGCATTTGCCCTTTAAGTAACACACTCGGCAGGCAGTTGCCTTTGATGCGCTGTTTAAATTTTGCGATGGGTAAAGAATGACAAGCTATTGTGTCAGCGTTTTGCATGATACTAGCATAGGGATCGGATGTGCAAATAATAATGCAAAGTTTAATAAATGTGGAATATAAGGGTGTGCAAAGTTTGCATTAATTAGACTGTTGCAATATTATACAGTAGTACATAAATAGTGCATAAGCCACGTCTGCATCCATGATACTTTGAAGAACAATTCAAGAATAAAGATTAGAATTGTAGAATAGTAGTCAGGATTTTGAAAGTGGGTGCCCACAATTGGGGTATCATAAAATGTTAAAGGGTTCAATATTTTAAGGGAGACCATAATATCTTCAATTAACAACCATAAGGAAACATTTTCTTATTAAAAACTGAATGATACCTTTTAGTTATGTCCTAACATTCACATTAAAGTGGAAATGTCAAAATTATTTGCTTAAAATGGGCATTTCTAGAAATTCACCAAAAAAGAGTTTGGATGTTCTGAAAGGGGATTTTTGAGGAGTTCGGTGTCCAAATGACACCCAGACACCCTGCTGGCTAAGACACTGTCTGATAGGTCCTATATATTTGTTAAAATTTATAAACTTTTTTAGCAAATATTTCTAAACTTCTGACTTCAATGTAAATGCCAGGGCACTATGATGTATGTATTCCATGTATCCTCTCAACAAGTAGGCCTAATATAATATATATTTTTAAGTTTCATATTTTTATTTATAATTTTATAAGCAAACATGATTTGCATTTAAAGTAAGAGACACAATTCAAACAGATTTGGCAAAACAAATTTTATTTGAAATTTTAAAACAAGATTGCCATGCCTAAATTGAAATTCCATATTTATTTTAAGTTTCGACAAGTCCCGAGTGAGTGTATGCTGTATTGATGGCCCGCCTAGCGACAGGTCTAGATCGGTGGACGGGGCAGTACTACTAACTGATTCCGAGAGCATTAGCCAACTGTGCAGGAGCAAAAAGAAAAAGAGAAGATTTCTGGTAAGTAGGCTGGTGGTAAATAGAAAATGAATATTGAAAATCATCGAAACCCTGTCATGTTGGTATTCATTGGATAGCTCTCACAGAATACTCTCAAATAAATACCCATGTGACAGGGTTTGACTGGTTTCAGTCATTTTTTAAAAAGATTCTTTGTATCATTTTGTATTTGCCAAATTAGCCAACAGCAGCATAAGGGTTAAGAGTTCCTTCATAAATTGTCGTCTGGATCTGAATTAATTTTGACAATGACTTAAGAATTGAGAATGAGTTGAGGGGAGTTGTTTGTTACATTTTAATAAAAAATTCTCTATCAAATATTTTTCTAATTATGCTTTTATTTGCAACATATCATAAAAATTGTATGGCTGCTTTTGGCTGCTGTGAGCATTAATGGGCTAAGAGTCCTTACCTCAACCTTTCGTGCATGGACATCTTTTTGACAAGTGTCGTCTTGACTTAGGAACTTTTGAAAACAACTTTTGAATTAATCACAAAGTTGTAGAAGATTTGAAGGAGAGTTGTGTGTTGGATTTAGATCACCATTTCTCTTTCAAATACTTTCCGAAAATTGCTTTTAGAAGTAGAGAGATATCACCAAAAATAGTCTGTCGATTTTGGGCATTAAAGGCAAAAAACGGTTAAGTTGCCATCTGTATCAACAAATAAAAATAACTTCAGAATATAGCATGAATTCACAAAAAAATCCTGATGAACATATCTCCTTCATCTCCTTTAAAATATTTCCAATATATATTTTTTTGAAGTTTGAAAAAGTTTTTTATTGACTTGCTTGTCCAGGCGAATCATGGGGATACATACTAAAGATATTATGTCATATCAAAAATGTATATGTCACCTCAGTGTGGTTGATTAAATGATTATATTTTTATTTTTCGTAGCTTGTGAATGGGAGTGTGAAGAGCAGTTACAGGCATACAGGATTCAGAACGACAATTACGGAAAAATCTGTGCGAAACTCAGCCTCCCTCGATGCCTCACATGGAAACGTCTGGTATAATGAGCTCACGGCCATCATTAGCAAGGTAGAGTTATTTTCATTACTTATGCTTTTAGGCTGAAAACGTGTCATTTGAGACTTTTAATATCAAAACGGTACAGTAGTGGTATTGTGTACCAACGAAACGATACAGTATTTCAACAGTCCTGTTAATGGTACTTTATTGCATTATTACTTTATACATTTTATTGTGAATGGTCATGTTTAGTATCCTGCACAATCAGTCATAAATGATAACTTCACAGTGTTTAGTATTGTTAAGATTGCCTTTAAGGAATAAAATTGTTTGATATGGTATTTTCAAAAAAGATACGGGTACCAGTACTGGTACCTCATAACCCTTCCAATGCTGAGGCAACTTTGCTCTAATGAACAAAGACACAAAGATTTTTGAAACCAATTACTGTAGATCTGGTTAATTTACCGAGTCTGAAATTTGGCGATCTAGCCTTTTTTAGAATTTGTCGAATCTCAATTTACCGATCGTGATCACATGTGATGTGATCTGTAAATTAAAAACAGCAGTTAGTTGTTCTCACATTGACACTCTTAAGAGGACAGAGTGGCACATCTACTTGGATTTTAATTACATAAGAATATGGTAAATTTACCGATCTGAAGCTATTCAAGATTTTACAAATCTTATTCACCGATCAAGTCTTATCGGCAAATACCGGCAAAGTAAAAATATTGGTAAATTACCAGGATTTAGAGTACCAAGACCTGACTCAATGGCACAGTGGCAAGATTGCCGGCCAGTGTGCTGGGAGGCATGGGGTCCAAAGTTCAATCATGGGCCAGGGTGAATGGGGTTGCAATTCCCCAATAAACTGGGGCAACCACCAAAAACCTTCATTTTCTACTCTTTATCAGCCACCCTTAAAAAAGGGGTGGTGAACCCTTTAATAAAAAAAGGATTTACAGTATCAAGCATTTATTTGGTTGTATGTTTTTCTTTTCCTCCAGCTTGAAGTGGACCTTCTGCTTGTCAAGGGTGAGGTGGACTCTAGCTTACAGGATTTCTGCGCGGGTTGTGACGTCCTGGTGTTACAAGGCGTCCCCTACCCCGTCCTGCAAGGCCTCGCCAGCATGTACCTCATAGATATCCTCACCTACCTATCAGACGCAACACAGGTAAGGATGAGATCTTTTATTGTCATATTATACTATATTTATCTGACATCTAAATGTTGCAAAGAAAGTATGACAGAGGATTAGAATAAGGCCTCGCCAGCATGTACCTTATAGATATCCTCACCTACCTATCAGACGCAACACAGGTAAGGATGAGATCTTTTATTGTCATATTATACTATATTTATCTGACATCTAAATGTTGCAAAGAAAGTATGACAGAGGATTAGAATAAGGCCTCGCCAGCATGTACCTTATAGATATCCTCACCTACCTATCAGACGCAACACAGGTAAGGATGAGATCTTTTATTGTCATATTATACTATATTTAGCTAACATCTAAATGTTGCAAAGAAAGTATTAACCCTTTTAAAAGGTCTCTGAGGCTAGTTTTTCCCAGGGCATAAGACTGCAGAAATGTTTGAAAACAAGCTAAATCCTGTCATGTTGGTATTCATTGGAAAGCATTAATAGATACGTACTTCGCACACCTCTGATGTCCGCATCCATTAATCTATGCACCATTATTTGGACATCCAATCCCTATGCTAGTATCTTACAACAAGCTGACATAGCTTATCATTCAACCTCTATATACAAAAAGTAAATTGCGCATTAAAAGCAACTGCCTGCCAAGCACTTTATTTAGTATGCGCAAAATTAACACAATATACAGTAAAGAGTATATACTGTAGAATAGGAAATTAATCAGTGTATTTTTCTGCCAAACTTTTACGAGTGGAGTCTTTGGAATAATGAAAGTCGGAAATATTGAACCATACATTTACAGTATCATTCCTGTCATTAGAATACTAACCCTCTATATTGGCTTTTCGGAATAAAAAATCTCGGAAAAATCCAAAATCACCAATTTGGTCAATTTGCACCTCAGATTAATTTCCTATTCTACAGTATGAAGTATTTCCCTATTTATTCACATTTCTTGTTGTTTCTTTCAGTTTGATGTTGGAAGTGGCCTGCAGGTGTCGCCACTGGACACAAATTGGCTGTATGCCTCCAGCACTGTCCAGAGGCAGCACTACGTGTGTCTTCACACACAGGACCTATTCCAGGTTAGTTGCAGGGAACCATCTGTTCTCAGGTACTTCCTGAAATTGTCTTCTAAATTCAGGGTCTTAGCCAGGATTTCGAGGCTACACATGTAACAGAGACATCTGGTGGCCATATTTTTATCATAAAAAGCCTCATATTTTCAAATTAGATTTTTTTTCTTTTAAAATAAAACTTCTTATTGTAAGCATTATTCTTTTTGCACTGATACTTACAAAGCATGGGATTGGGATGCGTGTAAATGGTATCTGCTTAAGAGGTCAGAGATTAGTAATTAGTGATGAGAAGAACTATTGTCAGAGCATGATCTAATAACTTCGTGAGGCATTAGCATTTGCATTGACTGGCCACATGGAATAAATCCTGCAGAAGATGTTTAGAATTTTTTTCTTCCTCAGAATGTAGATATATGGTAGGATCTATAACGGGGCCGTATGGGCCTGTCAACTCCTGCCTGTGTAGGTGCCCAAAAATGGCAATATTAAATTTTTTTGGCATCCAACTTTTCAAGAGTGATCACAATATACTATGATTACAACAATAAACGTGTATTTACTTAATGAAATAAAGCATTATATCCCTATGCAATGCTATGGTAATTATATTGAGGTTTAAAAGAATATCAATTATATTCTTTGAAATTGACATTTTGACGAATGCCTCACAAAAATATCTGTATGGGTGATTTTAGAGGGTTTGGGTCTCTGAAGAGACGCCCTGCTGCCTAAGTCTATGTCTTAGATTGATGATACTTATGAAGACAACCAATAAATATGTTATGAATTCACAAAATATCCGATCTGATTGATTGTGTTTGTCTCTTGCAGACCGCTGTATTGTGTCATCCTTGTCCGCAGTACCTGCCCGTTATGGAGGAGGGATTCTGGCATTGTGCCAACCGAATATCCACCCTAGCGTCCTGCCAGAAACTCCTACAGGGAGGCGGAGCGGCTGAGGAGCGCTCCGCACAGTTCCTCATGGACGAAGCAGGTGAGTAAAATCTTAGGGCCTAAAACTGTCGTTTGTTTTCTGTAGCCATACCCTAACAAGTTTTTACTCAAAAAATCACTACCCTAAATTTATTTGCCCTTCCAACTCCCAATCAGCATACAATATGCATGAAATTGAAATGCACATTTTTTGAGAAAAAAATCCTCCCCTCCCCTACCTACTTATCTATTTTTGGGACTGATACAGGAAACAGACAACTCTTTTTTTAGGCCTAGTTAACCTATCTGCTTTTGGAGCAGAATCTGGAATTTCAATTATTATCACTTTCTCTTCTATATTGAGGCAAAATCTGGACTAGTTGATATTGTAAGTTTTGGAAAAAAAAAGAACTACCTAGGGAAAAGCACTGTCAAACCCTAGGTCACTGGCAACTTTTGAATTCAAGAATAACTTACATCTGAATAAGTGTCTCGATATTGATTTGGTATCAAGATATTTGAATATGTTTCAGGCCATGTGCATTCCCCAGGCCTGAATGGATTAAGCAAAAAGGAAGATGCCCAAACACTGAAATTCTAAAAACATAATTCAATATACTGGGTCGGTCTAACTTTTTAGAGAATGCATGTTGAACATGAGTGACCTAAATATACCAATGACAATAATTCAAAAATCCATATTATAGTCATTTCTTAATACCCCATTCTTTGATTTTGCACAACTTCTAACTACTGGAACCTAATAGATATTTTCACTCAATCATTCTTATAGATATTCTTATCGTCATTTACAGAAAAAGTCCGAGATGCAGAGGTCAACCATACTACCCTCTTAATATTCCGTCCCGCAATATTCTCAGCACTGGCGCAGGGTTTATTGAACTTTAAGGCTGCAGTTACAAGGAACAGACAGAAAAACGACCTGCAGGAAGCAGGAACTGAGAAAAGGAGTGTAGAGACTCAGTTTTTTGAGGATGCAGATTGCGATGTTTGTGATATATTTCTGATCAAGGTAGAAATGTGGCGTACTGCGATCAGGATGGTTTCCTTATTAGTGAACACGGACATGCACATACAAACTGGAACTGAGAAGTCTAAGGTGGAATTATAACAGGACAGAATCTACTCTGGCCTTCACTGCTGAGTGCTGACATTAACTTTGAAAAACCTTGAACCATGGCCTAGTGGTTACAATGCCTGGCTCCCAAGTTTTATCTCATCCCAATATGGCCTAAGACAAGAGGACCTTTTCATTTTCATCAGTTGATCACATAAAACGTATTTAGATGGAGCTGCAGTCGGTCTTTTCAATGTCATTGTCATCATCATCAACCTCCACCTGAGCTAGAGTTTCGATACGCCCATAATATAATAAATAATAATACCAAAATAATAAATATTTATTTAACTAGATGGGCAGCCCTCGCCTGCGCCAAGACGTGGAGTCTCTCGTTCATGTCTCTGTGAGATAGTTGGGCCATATCCCTTATAACGACTGTCATTGCAGCCGCATGTCTTGGATCTTCTACTTGGGGATCAGCCGGTGGAAGATGGTGCTCTCCTGCATTTACTCCGTCCTCTCCTCTCTGATTTTCATGATCCATTTTCTGATTCTTTGGTAATGGGGAGAACTAAGGAAGACAGTAATAAGCTGTTTACAATGAGGTTTTGATAAGGATATAAGAATGCAACTGATTAGTTCTTGCCTAAACATTAAGATTTCCGATACATCTTCTGTACCATCTTGACTAGTTAGTTCTGTTTCTTCTGAACAAAACGACCTTTTGCTAACTTTGTCATGCAGTAACATTGCTTTTATTTCCGGATTTGTGCCACTGATAGGAGTAGATGTACTTTCTCTCGATTTTCTACGTTTTGACGACATAATATAGATATTTGTGCTATGTTGTTTTTGTGGAAAACAGTCTTAGAACCTTTTGTTGAATATTGACCTTGGAGTTATGCCTTCTTCATCAGAGTTGTCGATGGGCCAAGTGTTTTGCTTGAAAATTCACTTCATGGTGTTTCCAAAATGATCGCCCCACGTGGAACAAGAGATGTATCTCGAAGAGTAGTGGGCTGTGTCTAAGTACGGCCGTTTTGTGCTGTCAGGAGATGTTCTGTTGTATTGTAGATAATAACACATACACTTTTCTTTGGCAGAGGTATACAAAAGCATAATAATAAGCATAATCTCGCGTTATTCCCCAAGATTTCTAATTGTATCTTGGACCTATCATTCTAAGATCAGCAAGGATATGAAACTATAGTGATATAATGCTATTAAGAAGTTATAAAGTATACTCCACGGAAGAACTTGAATGACGAGTGTCGATATTCATGATGGGGTTTCTAAGGTGTCAGATCTGACGGCCCAGACTGGGCTCCTATACTGTAGACTCTGTCCAGCCCTAGAAGCCAGGCCTTTACTAGCTACTTCTTATTGTTCTGAGGATGAGTCTTCAATTATTCTTCTTTTGCTCTGAAAGATGTTCCCCAACTCCCATATGGTTTATTTTATGTAGTGTCCTGTTATGAAAGAAGCACACATACTGAAAAAGTTGTGTATCATGTGTTCATCTAGTGTATCTGATACATTGACCACAGATTTTATAGAATAAATTTCTTACCAACTGGCTGGAATTTGTTTAGGGAGATATTTCGTCAAGACTTGATCTAAATCACCATTTGTATCTAATTCGTACTCTGAGACGGATTCACTCCTCACTGAATGCATAGACAGTATCCTTCACTTAAGATGTTCTGTTGTATTGTAGATAATAACATCCAATTTTTTTTGGCAGACGTATACAATAGCATAATAATAAGCATAATCTCGCGTCATTCCTAGGGAGATATTTCGTCAAGACTTGATCTAAATCACCATTTGTATCTAATTTGTATTCTGAGACGGATTCACTCCTCACTGAATGCATAGACAGTATCCTTCACTTAAGATGTTCTGTTGTATTGTAGATAATAACACATACAAATCTTTTTGGCAGAGGTATACAAAAGCATAATAATAAGCATAATCTCGCATTATTCCTCAAGATTCCTAATGGTATCTTGGGCCTATCATTCTAAGATCAGCAAAGATATGAAACTATAGTGATATAATGCTATTAAGAAGTTATAAAGTATACTCCACAGAAGAACTTGAATGACGAGTGTCGATATTCATGATGGGGTTTCTAAGGTGTCAGATCTGACGGCCCAGATTGGGCTCCTATACTGTAGACTGTCCAGCCCCAGAAGCCAGGCCTTTACTAGCTACTTCTTATTGTTCTGAGGATGAGTCTTCAATTTTCTTTCTTTTGCTCTGAAAGATGTTCCCCAACTCCCATATGGTTTATTTTATATAGTGTCCTGTTATAAAAGAAGCACACATACTGAAAAAGTTGTGTATCATGTGTTCATCTAGTGTATCTGATACAATGACCGCAGTTTTTATAGAATAAATTTCTTACCAACTGGCTGGAATTTGTTTAGGGAGATATTCCATCAAGACTTGATCTAAATCACCATCCGTATCAGATTCGTACTCTGAGACAGATTCACTACTCACTGGTAAACTCATGATTTCTTCCTGAAGTTCATATTCAATCTCTTTTGAGATGTATGACTCCATGATATAGGCGGCTGTCACCAGAATGATCAAATCAATTCAGTTCAGTAGATATATCATAAGCTGAAAAGGAAAGAGTATAGTGAACCACTTGCTGACAATGAAAAGTCATGGAGGGTTTAAAAGGAAAAGGTAAGATTTAAGGGGCAGACATACATGTACCCAGGATCATCAAGTGTACCTGGTACAAATTTACATGACACTCGTTGAATTGCCATTAAGCTAGATTCTCTTTCAATGTCATAAACTCCATGTTTCCACACCTGAAGAGGTGTTCCTGTATGTGGTGGTGATATATTCTGCTTTCCAACATACCACCATACTTGCAACAAGAGATGGCTCTAGTGAGTGCCATTTCCCAACCGCAAGTTGTGATTGATTATTTGTGAAATAACTCCAGGTTTATTTTCACAGTTTCCATCGACTATTTTGCCATTTATTCCATGCCAGTTTGCCATAATCAATGCTGACGGACTAAGCCTAAATTTAATTGAGTCAAACACTTCCTGTCCAATACTGATTGACTTGCACTTTCTGAATGTTATGGGAGCAACCTAATCTTGCGTTGCTGGATAGAGTCTCCTGTACATAGTTTCAAGATTATGCACCTCAAATTCATTCAGTTCTCAATGAGACATTAATTTACATTCATACCCCTCTATGTTGTGCCATTCCTGGCTTTCTATAGGGATATTATCATCAGCATACTTAGTGTGTCTAAAGAAAATGTGATCTTTGACAACACTGGTTTCATCATGGCTGAGAATCTCAACAATGGGCTGCATTAAGTGATCCCTGCATTCCAAGTGTGTGCCAATTATCCAGGTTCTTAGGGTGGATAACATTGATCTAAGCAAATATTGAACGCATTTGTCCAGTGCATCCACTGGTTTGCAGTGAAACCTTTAAAAGAGGTTATATTTTGATAAGGATGTAAGAATGCAACTGATTGGTTCTTACCTAAACATTAAGATTTCCGATCCATCTTCTGTGCCATCTTGACTAGTTAGTTCTGTTTCCTCTGAACAAAGACCTTTTGCTAGCTTTGTCATGCAGTAACATTGCTTTTATGTCCGATTTGTGCCACTGATAGGAGTAGATGTACTATCTCTCGACTTTCCATATTTTGACGACATAATATAGATATTTGTGCAATGTTGTCTTTCTGGAAAACAGTCTTTGAACCTTTTGTTGAATATTTACCTTGGAGTTATGCCTTCTTCATCAGAGTTGTCGATGGGCGAAGTGTTACGCTTGAAAATTCGCTTCATGTTGTTTCCAAAATGATCGCCCACGTGGAACAAGAGATGTATCTCGAAGAGTAGCGGGCTGTGTCTAAGTACAGCAGTTTGTGCTCTCAGGAGTCTAGAAAAGTTGCCCAAGGTTGACTTCAAGCAGAAATGCATAGACAGTATCCTTCACATGAGATATTCTGTTGTATTGTAGATAATAACACATACAAATATTTTTGGCAGAGTGCCTGGATATACAAAAGCATAATAATAAGCATAATCTTGCATTATTCCTTAAGATTTCCAAGCATATCTTGTGCCTATCATTCTAAGATCAGCAAAGATATGAAACTGAAGTGATATAATGTCATTAAGAAGTTATAAAGTATACTCTACGGGAGAACTTGAATGACAAGTGTCGATATTCATGATGGCTTGGGGTTTCTAAGGTGTCAGATCTGACGGCCCAGACTGGGCTCCTATACTGTAGACTCTGTCGAGCCCCAGAAGCCAGGTCTTTACTAGCTACTTCTTATTGTTCTGAGGATGAGTCTTCAATTTTCCTTCTTTTGCTCTGGAAGATGTTCCCCAACTCCCATATGGTTTATTTTATATAGTGTCCTGTTATAAAAGAAGCACACATATTGAAAAAGTTGTGTATCAAGTGTTCAACAAGTGTATCTGATACAATGACCGCAGTTTTTATAGAATAAATTTCTTACCAACTGGCTGGAATTTGTTTAAGGAGATATTCCATCAAAACTTGATCTAGATCACCATCCGTATCTAATTCGTACTCTGAGACAGATTCTCTCCTCACTGGTGAACTTGTGATTTCTTCCTGAAGTTAATATTCTATTTCTTTTGAGATGTATGACTCCATGATATAGGCGGCTGTCACCAGAATGATCAAATCAATTCAGTTCAGTAGATATATCATAAGCTGAAAAGGAAAAAGTATAGTGAACCACTTGCTGACAATGAAAAGTCATAGAGGGTTTAAAAGCTGTAGGTACGATATATGGGGCAGACATACATGTACCCAGAATCATCAAGTGTACATGGTACAAATTTACACACCACTCATTGAATTGGCATGAAGTCAGATTCTCCTTCAATGTCATAAACTCCATGTTTCCACACCTGAAGAGGTGTTACTGTATGTGGTGGTGATATATTCTGCTTTCCAACATACCACCATACTTGCAACAAGAGATGGCTCTAGCGAGTGCCATTTCCAAGCAGCAAGTTGTGATTGATTATTTTTGTAATAATTCCAGGTTTATTTTCACAGTTTCCATCTTCGACTATTTTGCCATTTATTCCATGCCAGTTTGCCATAATCAATTCTGACCAACTAAGCCTAAATCTAATTGAGCCGAACACTTCCTGTCCATTACTGATTGACTTGCACTTTCTGAATGTTATGGGAGCAACCTAATCTCCTTGTGTTGCAGGGTAGAGTCTCCTGTACATATTTTCAAGATTGTGCACCTGAAATTCATTCAGTTCTTCATGAGACATAAATTTATATTCATACCTCTCTAGTTTGTGCCATTCATGGCTTTCAATAGGGATATTATCATCAGCATACTTAATGTGTCTAAAGAAAATGTGATCTTTGACAACACTGGTTTCATCAAGGCTTGGAATCTCAACAATGGGCTGCATTAAGTGATCCCTGCATTCCAAATGTGAGCCAATTATCCAGGTACTTAGGGTGGATAACATTGATCTAAGCAAATATCGAACACATTTGTCCAGTGCATCCACTGATTTGCAGTGAAACCTTCAAAAGAGGTAGCAATCTTTCTTGGTATCCGGCATATGTTTGTGGGGTATCGATTCTATGTACCCTATCTTGCAAGTCGTTCAGCTTTTCATCATCAAAGACCCCCTCATTTAACCAGATTCAAACAATCTTTTTAGATGTACTCAAAAACAAGTTGTGCACAGGGTCTATTATTGACATTCTAAAAGGGTCACATTAAGTATGGTAGCTCTATTAGGGGTGAATACCTTACACCAAGTTGGCTCTCAATTAACACTTTCTGTTTGGGTTTGCGCTTTCTTTATTAACCTAGACTTCTTTCTGTGGTCTTTAAGGTTTCGTTTGGGCCAATCACTAACTTTGAACCCAGAATAATCCAAACTTCCAACTGTGCCAGAAAATGGCTTCAAGCACTTTGAACATCTATACTTAGCAGTTTGCACAAGAAACCCACACATCTTTCTTGATGCTGGAATGTCACATCCTACACACATTAAGGCCTCCTTTGTGTTAACATATGTACTAGGCATGTCATGTGACACAGTGGGAACCCCCCACGCATTTAATTCATCAATCAGTGGCTATAAACATGTTTTGTTATAGGCTCCTTCCATAAGTACAATTGTCTGGTATGTGGATATGTTGGTTCCTATAAAAAAAAGTTTCTCGAAGATCTTGGTTTCTTTGCAGATCAGAATATTAAGTAGACCTCGACAATGGGAGTGTGTTGAATCAAGGAATTTGATGTTAGTGCATGTTTACCTCTAAGTTCATCATGAGTTTTTTATCAAGTGTATTGCTAGTGGCGGGGTTTGTGGCTGAGCGGAGGTCCTTGGCAGCCGAGCGCAAACTGGCCTGCTGGTAAGAGTCACGGCATCACCTTATATTCTAGCCCATAACCAAGTAAACCGGTTGCCTAATAATGCAGTGGTAACCTTTTATTTTTATGAAGAAAAAGTTCTTCCCTAACACGGCTATTCACAACATACTCTTTTTCTGTTTGGGTTTGCGCTTTCTTTATTAACCTAGACTTCTTTCTGTGGTCTTTAAGGTTTCGTTTGGGCCAGTCACTAACTTTGAACCCAGAATAATCCATACTACCAACTGTGCCAGAAAATGGCTTCAAGCACTTTGAACATCCATACTTAGCAGTATGTCCAAGAAACCCACACATCTTTCTTAATGCTGAAATGTCACATCCTACACACATCAAGGCCACCTTTGTGGTAACATAAGTACTGAGCTTGTCAATTGAATCTCAAAAAGGCTACTCTAGCAGAAGCATTGCCTTTATGTCATAAAAGATGAAATCCTTGCTGGTAGTGCTTCTTGGCAAAGGCAGCTAACCATGTAGTTCTGGTATGCCTACTTAGGAGTTTCTGTTTTGCAGGAGACTGTTTCTTGAAACGTTATGTAGTTGGTGTGCCAGATTTACTTTGAGTCTTATATTGATTCTTTGTGAACTTGGGCTTGCTGTAGGTGTCTGTGCTTTTTACCATCTTTTGAAATTCCTTCTATGACTCCTCAAATTTCACATGGCTTCTTTGAACTTTCCCCAACAAAGCTGTAGAATCTTGGCATATATACTTGCTGGCTGGACTTAAGGTGACACGTGTCTGGGAAATGTTTCATATAATAGAGTGGTGTTGTACCTACATTTCTTAATTTAGTGTCCAGTGAAGCTTTCCTTGGATATTTAACTTTTCTGCATATCTCAAAATATTTATCGCAGTTTACACATTTATCAGCTTTCAATCCTTGCATTTTGTTTATTTAGGAATGGCTGAATTAGTGTCCAGTGAAGCTTTCCTTGGATATTTAACTTTTCTGCATATCTCAAAATATTTATCGCAGTTCACACATTTATCAGCTTTCAATCCTTGCATTTTGTTTATTTAGGAATGTCTGAATTCTTGAGCAGAAGTGTACTCCCGGCTGTACCAGATGATTCTGGTACTATGCACGGGGGGGGGGGGGGGGGGGGGATTATCCATGTGGTTAACTATGGGCTGCCATTTTATTGGTAGAACAATTAGTGTACCTCTCCTGTAACCCTCCATGACAATAAATCCATGGCACTCCCTATGTGTATGACTGAACATGCTAGTAATAGTAATTGAACAGAGCAAGGTATTTCATTTGTTTATTTTTATGACTGTGTATGATTTTCAGATGGCATACATAGTGGTAAATGCCATCAGTAGACTTTAAGTTCGTTTTCTGCATGGTATATTTTTTAAATCCAGACCAGCGTTTCAAGCAACTTGGTTTTGCTTGTTTCTCCATCTCCATCTATTTCATTTTCAATTTGGTGTGTTTCATCTATCGTCAAAACTGTTCCATCTCCATCTTCACTAGTTGAACTTTGAAGGAGTTCCTCTCTTGGTGTTTCACCTACGTTTATCAATGTTGTTTCAAGCAACTTAGTTTCATTTGTTTCGCCATATGTTTTTATTTTATTTTCAGTTTGGTTGTTCCGTCTCCAATCGTCGAAACTGTTCCATCTCCATCTTCACTCTTGGAGTTTAGGAGTCTGTCTTTATTTCCTTCACTTGTTTCATCTTCTATCATCAATGCTGTCTGTGCTTTCTTTCTCCATGGATATTCCACCCCTTTGCCATAATTGTACCTAATTTCCAAGCCTGTAATTTTCATGACTATGCATAATTTTCAGATGGCATACATAGTGGTCAATGCCATCAGAAGACTCTACGGTTCGTTTTCAGCATGGTATAATTTTTTTCCCTGCTGGAAAAATGCCGAAACAGTTATTCTAGTCATACTACACTGGCAGGCAACCCTATTTTGGTTACCTAGTTTGGTGTCTCTCATATTCTATCGTCAAAACTGTGGTACCATGTCTCTGAAGGCCAATAGATGTCAGTAAACAAACAACAGCTGGCCTGGATAGAGACACAAACCGGGTCTACATTGATCAAAGCAAATATGGAGTTGGGAGGCTCTTTTCCTATGTCAGCAATGATCCCAATTAGCAAAACACCCTCAATTTTGAAACGTTCCTGTCTTGGAAAGTTAAGAACCACAGCAAAAATAACCCCAACTGAATACTGAACATTGTCAAATGGCTGAAACTAGTCCAAAATAACCAAAAGTCCATAGTGCCGTGGATGTGACAAAAATGGATTTTTATGAGGTTGGTGAAACTCCTTCCATATTCTACCGTCATAAACATCCCTGTTCTCCCACTCTTCACATCTACTTTCAAAGTGAGGCCATTTGAGAAATCGCTTCAGTGTTTCTTTAATAGGTTTATCACAGAAGGTTTTGTAACCTCTTTTCCTCCTGTAAGTGTGACTGTCTTTATCAAAATATTTCCACAAGCCTTTCTACAAGCTGATTGGCTATGGTTTGGATATTGAATATGTGAACATCTCTTTGATTGCAGTTTTCCCTCTACCTTCAGTATGCAATCATCATATTTGTACAATGAGAAACACTTTGTACAAACTACAAGTATAGAAAAGTAGTCCTTCTTCAACCCAATGTGTTTCCACAACAGGCACATACTGACTGGAAACAGGCCTCATATAGCAATGCAAGTAGATGATTTATGTGGAGTCTTATTTGGGGTTCTTCTCAACTTGCGTTTGATGTATGTGTCAGTGCTTTCCCACATTTTCTGAAATGCCGCCCATGATTCCTAAAATTTCACATGGCTACTCTGAACCTTCCCCAACAAAGCTGTTCAATGGTGACTTGTATACTTGCCAGCTGGACTTAAGAACAAAAGCAACAATTTGAAAGAGCAACCTCTATTGACCGGGCCTTAATTGAGTCATTATAGCCATTCTGCACATGTGCATTTTTTAATACTGGCGTGAGTATTCCTTTGATGTAGCAGTTTTTCCGGAAATTTTATAGAGCCAAATCCCAACTGCCATCAAATGAATTTTAAAAATGTGGTTTATTTGTTTTGTTCTCATCCTAGTGGGCGCTACTCTGGCTAGTATACCTATGGCACCATCGTATTGTGGGAAGTTAGTGAAGTTATAGAAAAAATCTCCACACTCAGAAAATTTCCAAACTTGTTGAAATTGAACTAAAGACCATATATTTCCATAAAACGGTTAGGAAAGAGGGATCAACTGTCTTCTTTATATAAGCTAGGGGTGCCACATTACAGACATTACTCAATCATACTCTTCTTTTAAAGTGGTCAAACAGGCTACATAGCATATACTAACCTGATGTATGTAAATAGGAATGTAAGGACCAAGTTTACTTGCTTAAGGCTAAATCAGGAAACAATAGGGATCCGCCGTGGCCTAGTGGTTACGATGCCTGGCTCCCAAGTGTGAGTTTGCAGGTTCGAGTCTCCACTGGATCCCCAAGCGGGTTGGCCTGGTCGCTATATAAATGTGCGGTGTTGTAGAGGACTGTCTATGGTCCTCATGCAACTGAAAGACCCCTTGGAACTATTCGTGAAGAGTAGGGAATTTCTTCCCGGTTCCGGGTTTCTATCTCGTCGCGATATGACCTAAGCTGTTGAAAGCGACGTAAAACCCAATTCCTTCCTTCCTTCATCAGGAAACAATAACATATTCTTAATCTTACTCATGGTTTATAATTGTGATAAATTGACAGGTTTACACATTACACAGTGAATGAACAGAAACCTTCAATTTTACAATAGATTTAAGGATGTTTAAATTTGGATGTTTACCGACACCATTAAATGACAGTTAACTTTAAATATACACACTGTAAACATTTTTTATTTTTGAAATGTTTTGATAATTTTCCTTAGTCAACCATGCCCATTGTTTAATACAGACTAATCATCTCCACAGGGAATTACTATCTCTCCTGGCCAAGGAATATCTGCCGTCCTTATCAATTCCCCAATGGAGACTAATTACGTCTGGCGGCCGGTCGCCGGCGAGAAGATGCCGTGTTGAGTCCTTCCTTTTCCTAAATCCACCCGTCCCAAGGGGGTTTTAAGGAAATATATCCGGGGCACGATGCCATCTTACTGCCTGTCTGAAAAGTGGTGGTGTGAACAGGAAGGAATCAGTCACGAATTTGACCGGTGCCAAAGGTCCAGTTTTTGAATTGAGCGGTGACTTGTCACCGGAATCACCGCTGTGGATCCGCCGGTGTACAGATTAGCGCTGTCCTGCAACTAGATGTGTATCACCAAGAACATCCGTTTTTTCTTCTTGTGGGAAATCCTTGTTTACAAAGTATGTTATTTGTAGTGATTTACGAGTTTGTGCTTACCCCATATTTCCTGCCTGTCCCTGAAGGATAGGAATCTAGCAATGATGAATGATGAGTTTTGGTTGAGATATTTTGGTTTACAATGGCATCTTTCTACCATTACTCTTTCTCCCATATCATTCATACCCAAGTGTATTCCAAGAAAGTCATATCCTTTGTTATGACGTTGACCATTTTGACCAGTTGCAGGAATCCCCTCAAACCTCAGGTTGGAGTGGCAGCTATAATACTTTAATTTTCGAGGTCTGCTTTTAACTTTTCTTCATGTTGAATGTTTTCTATGCTTTTTTGCACTACTTTTTCTGCAGCAGCTTGATCTTTTTTCATATCCTCTAGTGTCGTTTATTGTAGGGAGCTTTTTAGATACTTCTTTTCCCTTCAGATTCATTTTGTAGGGGTTATAGTTTACCTAGGTCTAGAATGAGTTTATTTCTTTCCTCTTCCTGATCCACATACTATTTCTCTATTTTTTCTAAATATTGCCTAAGCTCAACATTTTAATTTTTTTAACTCTTTCTGTAGTTCCCCTAGATTTTCATATGGAAGTTTGAAGAAATTTCTTCCATCAATGTTAATGCTAGTCACCTCTGATTCTGATTCAAATTCATCTTGGTACATTTTCATTTCTCTTTTCATTTTGTGGAGAACTCCACCTGAGCTAAGGTACCTTGAGTGTACCCAAACAGCATGTACAACCATATTTATATGAGAAGCCATACATATAAAGTACATATAAAGGAAGCTTAGCTATTGTGTAACAAGTAAAAACAATGCAACTCCATGTGTAGTATCACCAAGCTGTGGCAAGCTTAGTGACCCTCACAACATAACATAAAAAATGCATTTTCAGTCATTACATCAAGTTACATGTGTACTTTCCTAGATTTGTGGTTGAATCAAGTTTTTTTCTATTTGCTACGGTTGCTCTAATTTGAACTGATTACTCAGCAGCGTATGAATACACCACAGGACAGTGGCGCCACCAACGAACATATCCAGAACTACACGGAAGTGGTCCAGCATGCTAAGCAGCTATTCAGGTAGCTATACCACATCACTTCCTTATTTATTTATAATGGAAAAGCTACCGGGAGTGAAAAGAAGGAAGGGTCTGAAACAATAAATTGAACAAGGAAGATCCCTGAGAAAACTTTCCTTTTGGCACAACTGGTTTCTAACTCTTAGCCAAGAAAGCAAGACTTTGAGAGTTGAGAGGAGAAGGTAGAACTCACCTTAAGCCTGGCGCTGACAGTATCAGTGTCCTTTTGTCTCTCACTGCCAGCCAGATCCACCAGGTTCATGTGAGAAAAAAGGCCATTCTACACTTCGCCCTGACTCTCCTGCAACACAGCAACAACAATGACACAACTGAGATCAACCAACACAGTTAACAAAGTATATGTCAAAAATGCAATCAAGCATGCAAATACATATTGCAGTAGTTTAATCACTGCATATTTTGCTCTCCCCTGGAATCTGCAGTTCTCAAAATGTGCATCATTATTCTTGGACATTCGATCCATATTTTAATAATGTACAACATGACGCTGCGGCCCTCTAACCTGCAGTGCTTCGTACTAAACCGAAGTAGCTGCCCTCTAAATTGTGGTGCTTGGTTCTATACCTCCCTAGCTGCCCTCTAACCTGTGGTGCTCGGTTCTGTACCTACTTAGCCGCCCTCTAACCTGTGATGCTAGGCCCTATACCTACTTAGCTGGCCCACATATTTCCCTCAGCCCTTGAACCTATGGAGCTTCGGCCTGACCCTGCTTCGCAGCCCTTTTACCTGTGATAACTAGTTCTGTCAAATAGAAAAAAAAACAGACATAGACTTTCTTTTAGAAGTTGATTTATTATATGTTCATTGCTCATATCTCAAAGATGTGTTCTACATCTGTGTTGACAATGATGGCCCATATGGGCAGTGGTGTGAAGAGAATGGAATTTCTTTCTAGTCCTGAGATTCCATCTCATCACAGTATGACCTTAGCTGTTGGAAGCGACAAGAAAACCTGTTCCTTCCCTTCTTCCAAAATTATGGACATCAGTATCTATTACATCATCATCATCATCATTCCTTGATTGGTCCTCAGAGCCCTGCTGAATCCATTCAATCTCTACCAGTGCCTCAAGGACATCAGATAATATTGTTTGGGATACATCCTTTTTTAGGGTGTTAGCAATTATGAAGTTTGGGATGGACGTTTCACCAAGAACAGGGTGAGAAAGGTTATGTCTTCATCCACTTGTTTAGTTGACGAGCCAGCCTGATGGCAATGCCCTGACCATCTTAAACATGAAAAGGATTTTGCGAATTATGTATGTAATTTGCTAAGAATTACTATTAATTGTCACTTGATGTGAAAAAAGAATATTTTAGGGGGAAATAAGTTTAGGTTTTTAAGTATAAGTTACAGGTGACCTTGGATATGACGGACCACTGTATGACGGATTTTTGCATATGACGGACGATATGCTTGGTCCCAGTCCGATGCACATCAAGTATTTGTCATATGTATACGACGGATTTTGCATATGACAGACCAATTTTCCTAGTCCCATTGAGTCTGTCATATCCAAGTTCATGTATAACTAGTTTCGGTGATGCCAACTGGACACAAATGTCCTTCAAAGTTTTATTGTATTTTATTTTTAGTAATGTATAGTACTAAAATACTATTTGTTTACAAAAGTACTAACCATAGCAGAACTCGTGTTAGTCGGTGTAGCCATTGTAACTACATTGGCCGGTAGGTGTCTACACTCCTAAAAAAGGGGAGACATCTATCGACCTTTTGACACATGTAGCGGATATATGAGGGGTAGTGTAGTACCACTGAATTGTGGCAACTCAGTGACCCACACAGACATTACACAATGGTACATAATCAACAGTTACATCAAATTATACATGGTTAATTACCTAGGTTATCGATCTGGTTGCAGATAGACGTTAGTTCGCTTTGGCTGGTGATTCAATTCTGCCTGACTGCTGCCAGGCACATCACTAAGCCACATAATTCTTGGCGCCAACACTGGACCTTGTACTTGAGTGGGGTAGGTTTGCTACGACAACTCTATTTTCCCCCTTCTAGAATCAGATTTGCCATGAATAGTATAACCTAGTTGGGTAAGATTTTGAGTCAAGGGGGAGATAACCTTGTGCGTCTTGAAACTTTTATGAGAGAGGGATTTTAATATGGAGAATATGTGGTGCGGATATTTTTTTCGACTTTAAAAGGTATATGACACCACATGATATTGTAGCATCATTTGCCCCTGGTCTTGGCCAAACCAGGCATGATACAACACAGGTTATACATTTCAGACATGTACTCACCTTTTACCAGCACGTTTCTGTAGATGATTCCTCTAGGAGCTAGCTGGTGATACATCTGTATATGTCTGTTGTGTTCTGTAATTCTGCCAACACATGGCAGCCTCGTTCTGACTACGCATCCACGTAGTTACATGTTTTGCCACTAGGCGACACTACTGCTCGTAGTAGTTCTACTACACACCTCCCCATTTTATTTTGAGGAGGAGGTACTATACCATAGTGGCATAGATTTTGGACGGAATGTCACAGCTCTCATCTTGAGACTCAAATAATAAACTTAATAAATTTTAACTAATTTGAACAAGTAACGTATCTACAGTTATGTACAAGCCAGAAGAGAAACAAGTAGAGAAGTGATCTGAATTTCAAAAACTGGAACTTCAATTTATTCCTGGAGGTGTGATAACTTAAATGTTAGTTACTTGAATTTGGAAATTTAGGTTTTGAAAGATGCAAGGGCTTTTCTTGCGAAGTTGCTTGGTAACCGGGAAAGATGAAGTTATCCCAAAAGTTTGTTCCTTTTCCAGTAAACGGAAAAGATTTGGCACAGTCTCGGTTATGGAGTCAGATTTGAAGGTTCCTTTACCTGAGCCGGTAAAGGGTTCTTGCATTTTCATTGCAAGTGTTCAGAAGGAGTTCTGGCGTCACTCCACGGATCCTCACTACTTCCCGGATCAAGTGAATTCCCGACCAGGAGGTGTTGATATTTGTCGGGAAGTTCTCCGGAACTAACTTCGGTGAATCTGTCTCCAGCAGTAACTGATGATCAGGAAACCTCAGGATGGTTTCCTGCTGATGCGGGCGAGACAGGAATTTGGCGGTAATACCAAATTTGACACTGGGAAGCACTGCCAACCAGTTTTCTAACTCCTGTCTGGATCCGACAAAGCAATGTCGGTGTATCCTCAGATGGGTGAGGTTGAGTTCCTGTAAGATATCGAGAATTTCTCGGGCAGCAGATCCATCTTTGTCAGTTCTTCCTCTGGCGTGGATCACCAGAGTAAGATTCTTCTGAGCGGCGATAGGGAGCACTTTCCGTAGGAATCGCCATCGATCTCGGTGTCTTTGGATGACGCATTGCTCAGCACCACAGGGCAGTCTGCAGCTGCATCCGCGAGAGAAGTCAAGGCCGACTTCTCCAAGCCCGCCGCACAAGTTGATCCAGGAGTGTGGAGAGATGTGTAATCTGTGATATTGCCACAGCCTCAGACGCAGCATGCGGGTGGATCCTGAATGTAGTAGCAAAGCGACTATCCGTATTTCGACGCAGATGAGCGGTCGCTATTTCCCAATACCTAGGGAAAGCATAATTGGCTACCACTTGAGTCACAGCCAAGGTGCCATCATCATAATGATGTTCCAATTCCTCCAGGGAATTAGGGCGTAAACCTCCGCTGAGTTGAAGGGGGCGATGCTCGGGGACTGCTGGGGGTACAACATAGTCCAACAAATTTGGCAGGTCTGCCAAACCCAGCTGATTGAAGATGAAGTGGAGAGCTCCAAACATTAAGCTACCCCTCTCTACAATCGTAGACTCCGAAAAAACCATATCCTCATGATCACCTCGTCGGTGCCGGGACTGAGAGGCGTATTGAGGTTTGTAGATTCGGCATCGCCAACATGCCCACAGAATATCGGTGTACCATGGGAGTTGTGTTACTCCATGGTGACGCTGTATGTTATGAATCCGTTTGGAGCATAAGGGACAGCAGCTCTGATATTTAGTAGACTTAGGAGGAGGAGGAGGCCCTCATGATGGAGATGGTGAAGAAGATGAGCGCTTCCTCCCTTCAGCCGGGGTGGACGATCTATCTCTTCCACGGGATTCAGAGCGTCCCCGATAAACCCACGGTGCCGGGACCGGTGGGGCTGACACGGACGAATTGGTCCGAGAATGACTCCTGCCACGATGTTGATGTGTCAAATCCCGAGTAGGGGCAGTTCCTCTAGAGTATGTGTCTCATCTGGAAGGAGATGGAGAATAAACGCGAGAAGGAGACCGTGTCCGGGTAGGAGGCCTGATGGGTGAATAACCTCTCGGGGGTGGCCAAGGTGTTCGGAACCTCGCTTTCGATGCCGGACGAGGCAGGGATGCTTGCCTCATTTCTGAAGAGTTCTGTACAGTTCTTTGATCACCGAAGAGGTTTGTGGTTTTGGAACTGGCCTAAATGTCATAGTCTGGGAGGTTGTTGTTGAGTTCCTCGATGGTAAAATCTTTGGGGAGCGAAGGAGTAGCGCGTTGTACTGAACCGGCAGCAGCTGAAGGAGCCTGCCGAAGTGTTGCAGGATGTGTTCTTATCCTAGTAGGATCTTCTTCTGAACTCGCCCAACCGGTGTTGGTGCGAATCAGGTAATAACCACCCAAGTTTAGGATGGAACCCACTTCCAAATCTTGATGCACCAGCCTGCTGGCCTTTGTGGCAGGATAGAGTGATAATCCCTCGAGGGAGTCGATGTCTCCTGAGAACGTACGGTTGTTGGTGTTCTCTGAGAGAAGCGATTCGAGTCGTTTGATGTTGATGGTCCACTTTCTGATCGTTGGTAGTCAGAGTGGCTGAATCGATTGTCCGGAATGTTACGTCAAAAATTGTGCGATGTTGAACGCGGTATAGCCCTTTCGTCGATTGCGGTAAGGACTATCCTCTGGTAGTGCGGTTACCAGGTGCCCCGAAGAGGACTTGAGCTCGTGGGCATAGGTCGTGTATCTCCCGAATGAGATCCCTGGCACGTTGATTTCTCAATGTCCGATGAGCTTTGGGGATCAGATAAGTTGGTTGCATTAAACAATCCTTTAGTGAGAAACTTAATTCTCTCACTAATCGTGCTGATTCCTGAGGAGGTAATCTCCATTTTTCCTGGGAATCCGAGGTACCGGAAGAAGGTTCTTCCGAAGAGGAAGTGGAAGGCACTGGTTCTGCTTCCATTGGTTCCTCTTTTGGATCTTGTAGAGGACCTCAGGGGACGTTAAACTTTTTTGTTCAAAACTTTATCTGAAAAGGAAATTTCGAATCAGAGTAGGGACATCCCTCTGACTTTTATGACCAAAAAAGAGGGGTTTCCCAGTGTAACATTTTATCTGTCACCCTTGTTTTATTGTTAAAATCAACAGCATTACCAGCTGTATTAGTAATGGTTTCGACAAGTCTCTCTTTGTTGATGACCCTGTCTGTGGACCGTTTTAGTATAAAAACAAGAGTCACTCCGACTTTTAGTATTCTTGTTAGTCAGTCTTTCAAGGAACTAGATTTTAAGGGCATGCTCTGACGGCCGTGTGGTCTAAAACGCCGCAACTGACTGCACGCTGTCTCTCACCACTGTCTAGGTTATAATCCTGGTTTTGGGCATGTGTGATAATTGGCATTGACTTGGGATAAGACTGGTTTTCGTCGGGTACTTCGATTTCCTTTACTACTTACAACTGCCCATAGTCACAAAAAAGCTACAATTGGCATCAATATGACGAAAAAAACGAAAATTCAAATTCCAAACCAGATTTTAACCCTGACATGATAGCAAAGTTCCAATTTCCTCCACTCCTAATGGCGCGCCTTCCAGGAAAACCTAAGCTGGAAACCCTGCTCGCCTTAAAAAAGAAGGGGGATGTGTGCTTTTTAATTGTTCTTCAACAATGGCGAAGGACCACATTTTGCTAATATCTTATGGCACTAACTGACCTTGTGTGTCAATGTGCCTTTAAACACTTACTCATTCATTCCTGTGTTTCTGTTTCTAATATTTCTGAAAAGAGGACGTGTTTTTTCCATTTTTAATTTTCCCGTTTTATGTAGACCTTTAATTCTAGTATACCAGAGAGTAAATGTGTACCTGCACGTGCAGGGCCCTAAATGCAGCAACACACATGACGATGGGACTTTAACTAGTCTAGAGAGGCGTATAGAAATAGATAAACGGCGATGTAATCTCTGAAATGGCACATAGTTGAGCAGGAGTCACAGTATGATCAGTGGTCATCCAGAAGGACTCAATTCTAGAAGGGAAAGTGTGCGTTGAGCATGTAATATTTTGATGGAAAACGCAAAGTTGTGCGGAGAAAGGCGCCCGCGACAGCATGTCAATGGCTGGTATAGTTCTATCTCACTATACTATATTGATAACATGAACAATTTAGCTTTTGTTGTAGTTAGATATGATCCCATGATATGTTGTGTGCTTCATGCACGAGTCCACCCAGCTGAATAGCACCATTTTTGCGCATAACCCAGTAAATTGGTCACCTAGATTATCCTTCCATTTAAGAAGAGAAAGTTCCTTCCTGATTACGACTATATCACAACATTGAGGGTGCCTAACTAGTGACGAAGCCAAGGATACAACATTTCACTGACAGACAATCATAATTGAATGATTATAAGTGTTTACAAGACGCATTGTAGGGATATTTGTGTGGTCACATGATCAATCTGTCCGCGGCCTATTCGAAATATAGGAAAAACTATGATTAAGCGCAAAACTGATGTTGAAGTAGTATCCAAGGCCACAACCAATCAAAGAATTGGGCACACGAACGTCCAGTGCAATTAGCGTTTGTTCCCCGACACATGAAGATTGCAATGAAAGATGACTGCTACCACTCTTAGTAAATGCTTGTCAGACACTTCAGAGATAAAGCTTGGCCAGTCTATTTAACTAAGGTCAGAATTTTCCGTGTTTATTAAGTCCGGACATGAACTGTATAGATTTTTCCTGTGTTAATTATTCCTGTTTGATAGCACTCAGGAAAAAACGGGGAAATAAAGAGGCCATCAAGAGTCGCATCTAAAACTCAACTTCAATTGACCATTTATATACAACGGCCACCAAAACCAAGCTATCAGTTAGGGTTCCAAAAATAAATTTAGGTGGCAATTTTCCTATATGTCTTAATATCAAAAGACTAAAATCGGTAAAAAATGCGCATTACACAATTTAAAACCTAGACCAAGTAAATTGTATTCAGGATTTAGCAAATCAGCCGTGGATTACAATCCTTAAACCTTAATGAGGTGTTCAAAAGTATACATAACCTGATGGGAAGAAGGTAAAATGATATAGGAATATTATTCTCAAAATTAGGAATGTGTGTTATAACTGAGCCACTTTCACACACAATAAATCAAAGTTTCAATACAGGTATATTCCAAGACAAATAGAAGGAAGCAGAGACTCTATCATTACACAAATCTGGGTGAACGGATTACCTTATAAATACCGACCTATATCTACCCTATCAGTTTTGTCCACAATTATTGAAAGGCATGTTCATGACCACATCTGTAAACATAAATCAGAACACAATGTGATATATGAATACCAATCGGGATGATGCCCTCAACATTCTTGCTACGAATGATTGACACTTGGCTGAAAGCAATTAGTGATAACCAATTAGTGGGCACATTCTTTCTAGATCTTCAAAAAGCAATTGATGTAGTAGACCAGCGCCATCTCTACCTTCCATCAAGTCTCGATACCTAAAAGCAATGCACTCTACTACTTTGCAACCCTGGGGCCCTCGGGCTACTTTTTTTGAGTGTGGAAATGGAGGTTTATTGACTGTCCTATTCATGTACAAAATCAACCAATATAAATTATTTCTTAAAATCATTTTTTCTAATTTCAAATTGCACACATATGCAACAGGGTTTTTATTTCTCCATGGTCATTTAGTAAGAAAAAAAGAAAAAAGCATAATACAAATAACATTGTAAGAGGAAGGATAGTCAATTTTGTACTATCTCTTAACATACATATAACAGAAATGTGTAAACTTTAATATTTTGTACCAACTATGCTGTGTTGACTGATCAGTACCTAAGCAATCTATGAAAATTCTCCAATTATTGTCAAAGCTTGACATTTGTGTTGAAATTAACTCATGTGTTCTCAAAATGTGGAGATTTTTCAGCATGGCTCTCTTAAGATCAGCAAGATTCATTTTGTCTCCTTTTTTGGTATATCACATCTTTAACACTGACAATAATAGTTTGTTTGATGTACTCATAATTTTTTTCTCCAAATATTTTTTCAGTGTCAGAGATTTTGAAATGCGGACTATATATCCTTCTTACCCACTTTTCTGTATTCTTCCAAAGTTCAATAACATTTTCACATTCAATGTTAATATGCTCAATGGTTTCTATGTTGACATTATTATTTGGAGCAGAAGAACCAAAGTATGTATTCTTATTACCGTTTTAACCACCTTCTATAATATGTAATATAAAGGGTACTCTTGGGCGTACATTGCCTAGTTCTGTCATATTATTGTTACCCAAAGCATTTTGTAATTTCCACTTTATCCTGTTATATAATAAAAAATCACATTTCAATTCCAAAACATTTTGTATGTATTCTATAGGGAGCAATTGACCATTTATATCCAGAAAATCTCCTATGCATGGTATGCCTTTGTCTACCCAAGTTTGAATTTTTTTCCTCCATGAATTTAGTGTTATACCATATAGGCATTGATGTTAAATGTGTTTTTACTTCTAATATTGGAGTCAATGTAAATTGAATAAACAGACTGTATTACTTCCCTCCAGAATATATTACACACACTATATTGTTTTTTCTTTAAGTACACGTCACCATATATATATAAATCATATCAAGACCATAGAATTTTGGAATGGCTGCCCATCCTTCATCTGAAGTATAAATTCTCTTAATCCAAGAGGCCTTCATAACCATATCAATCTTCCTTATGTTTGGGTATTGAATTCCTCTGTATTCAATTAAATTTTCCAAAATGGATGTTTTAAATTTTGGTGGCTTGCCTTGCCATAAAAACTTCAAAAATAAGTATTCCATTTTTTGAAAAGATTCTTCACTTGGTCTTGGCAGGGACAGTAGGATGAGAATAATTTTGGATATCATTAAAGTTTTAATAATTGTTGTTTTACCGATAATAGTTAAGTTTCTGCATTTCCAAATTGAAGCTAAATTTTCCATTTCATGTATTCTTGGTCTTAAGTTTAACTCTGTTATCTGGTTTAGATTTGAAATATTGTAAAGAATCCCAAGAGAAACAAATTCATTAGTCCAAATCAGGTCCATATCATTACATAATGTCACCCTACTGTCCCTTACCTCTCCAAATTTTATTGCTTTAGTTTTTTCAACGTTGATTTTAAGGCCTGATATTTGATAAAATTTATGCAAGATGCCCATACACTCCCTCAAATTCTTTTCACTTTATCTCATAAATAAGGTAGTGTTGTCCGCGAACTGGGATATTCTATGTTCTTGCCCTCTGACCAGAATCCCTCTGATTCCCTCATATTCTCTGATGGTTTCACTCAAAAGTTCTATGGCTAGCACGAAGAGATAAAGGGATATCGGATCCCCTTGTCTACAACCCCTTCCCAATATTATATTATCTGATAAGTGGCCATTTTGTAAAATTTTAGATTTTGAATTCAATTGCAAACTTTTAATTAACGAAATTGGGTTTTCACTAAAGTTTAAAATGTTAAGAATTTTAGAGATATATTCCCAAGAAATTGCATCAAAGGCCTTTTCAAAATCTACTAAAATCATCAAACCGTGTTCCCCTATTAATTATATTTCTTGTAAAATGCTAAAGTCAGGCGAGTGTTTTCTCCTATGAATCTACCCTGGACAATCCCTTTTTGACTTTCCCCTATTAATTGTGGTAAAAAGTGTTTAATTTTCTTGGCCCATATTCCAGAATAAAATTTATAAAGTGAATTCAATAAAGTGATGGGTCTCCAGTTTTTGAGATTTTTTGCCTATTTCTTGCCTTTTTGGATGCAGGTGATTATGCCCATAAGAAAATGTATTTGTTCTGAATTGAAAAAATGGTTCATTAATTCCAGCAGAAAAAGTTTTAAGTCTTCCCAAAATTTTTGAAAAATTCATTGGTGAAACCATTGGGACCCGGGCTTTTGTTGTTTTTTGTACAAAAAATCTGTGTATGAAGCTCATTTAAGGTTATCTCCGAATCTAATTTGGAACTTTCATTGTCCCACAATTTATTCATTTGTTTATATATCTATAGAACAGATTCTTCAATTTTATCTATCTGTTTACGTGAGTATAAATTTTGATAAAAAGTTCTCATTTCCTCAAGAATCTCGTTCGGTTCAGTTAGTTTGAAATTATTTACAGTTTTTAATTCCCTTTTTAGAAACAAAGTTATTATTTTCTTTATTAAGGAAGATTTTATTTAGTCTTTCTGATTTGTCTTGAATTAAATTTAACCCTATTTTACAATGGTCCGATCTATATTTCATCATAATATATGAATCTGATAGTGTATTTAATATAGAAGTTGTAATCAAGAAGAAATCCAGTCTCGCTGCTTTATTTGGATTTAGTCTAAACCATGTGAAATTTTGATTAAAGGGTTGAATTCTCTCCAAATGTCCAGTAAATTAAATCTCTCCATGTTCTGTTTAACAATTTTAATTGAGCTTGGGTTGTTAGTTGATTTATAATTCCATGTATCCAAATTTTGGTCCATAACTAAATTCCAGTCTCCAACAATGATCCAGTATACAATACCTTCATCCTCAAGGGATTTAAAAATTTGTTCATAAAATACTGGTTTGTCTTGATTTGGACCATGTATATTAGCAAGTAAAAATCTAGCCACCCCTATTATTTCTAAGTCACATATTATAAATCTACCCTCTTTATCTTTAATTACTTTATGTATTTTATATTAAAAGTTATTGTTTAATATTATCATTACTCCTAATGCTGATTTTTTCTCTCCTGCTATTAAAGATTTACAATTCCAATTTCTCTTTAACATTATTAAATCTTTCGCTATTAAGTGAGTTTCTTGTAAATTAATTATGTTTATTCCTCTTTTTTTTTAAATCCTCAAAGAAGTCTAACCCTTTTTTTTTAAGTCTCTAAGCCCTCTACAATTTAAGGATTCTATTTTAATTAAATTCATATTTTTTGTTCCTATCATTTAATTATTAAGTTTCCAAGTTTATGAACCTCATACACTTCCAATACTGTGTGTTGTAGAACTGGTTTGTAATAAAATATGCATATAACTATAGTTCCCAGTTCGCCTTCGACATAAAATAGTGAAATCCAGTTGGGGGGGGGGGGGGGGGGGGGGAAATAAAATGCAATACCAATATGAAAGAAAGAAAAAAATATATAAAGTAACATAATTTTCCAACAAAGAACAAGAAAAACAGTTAAGTTGATACAAACGTATAAGAAAAGAAAGAAAAGAAAAAGGAATTAAGAATATATATGGAAAAGTAATATGGTTGAATCAATTACCTATAACCAGGTGCCAGTCAAGGGTAAAACTTTAGCTGGGTGGTTTACCCTTCACCCACTTGGCACACAAGAAAATATAGTGATGGAGGTTTCTTACCTCACTCAATTGACAACCACAAAATATCACAAAGGTGGTGGTGACTTTCCTCACCACCTGGCACACAAGTTATTCACACAATTATCAAGAAAGGAGGAGGTGACTTTCCTCACCACCTGGCACAATCTAAGATCCCCAAATCTTCAGTGAGACTTACTCTCACCAGATAAGGTCAAATTGTTATGAATAGTGGTCCTCAACCACTAAATATGCTTTGTTTTCTAATTTCTCCAAAACATAGTATGTTGGTATATGTTTTTGTTGAAATACATACCATACACTTTGGAGAGGGAGTCCAGTTTTTATTGAAAAAAATTACAGGAACTCACTAGCGAGAATCCTAAATGTTATAAATGTAATGAGCATTGTTGTTTTTCTATAGTTTATGGAACTATGTGGAGCATCTGCATATGCTTATGAGATATGTAGGGCTGCTTGACGTCCCAAAAATAGTAATCATAAAAGTGGTCATACAACAAAAGAGAAAGAAGAATATATGAATGGGCAATTAATAAATTTTCATGCTTCTATAAGTATAATATAACTCAATGTAGCTTATACATGTATATACTTGCTATGTTTACTTTGTCACAATGGTAAATTAATGATCTCAACACTTTATGTGAACTCTAGAGTATATGCAAGTCTGTTTAACTTCCTTGTTTGTATACCTTTAAATAGAATAAGTATCATGTAGGATTCTTCAAATTCTGATTCTAGTGGGTTCTGTATTTTAAAAGACTGTCAATGTCCATCATTATTTCTTTTATGCAAGGTACTTGAAGGAATATTTAAATTAACATGGCCATATTTTGATACTAAGTATTATGAGGATATTTAATACTAGAAGGAATATTCAAATTAACATGGCCATATTTTGATACTCAGTATAAAGAGGATATTTAATACACATTACTGATATTCGTGTCTTGTGTTGAAACTCTTGAAATTTGTATACAGAGCCAAGGAGACCATACAATGATTTGGTACCCTTTTTTGTTTTATGGGTTAATCAGTGCATCCATGCAGTTGGACAGGAAAGAGGTTCTCATTCATCTATATTTGTACAATGGAGAATTGACCCAAGACTGACCATTTTCCATAGGAGTCTATGCTATCCAATATACACAAATGCACCGTTAACTCTTTGTCAACCCTTATACCTCCAGGTTAGATGGATGTCTTGTAGATGCATTTAGGAGAAATGCAATATGTCTTGCATCTGTGCTCACTCATACTCTCACTGAAGATGGGGTTGTGAGAAACTGATGTGTCCTGAAGATCAAAATACACCATACACAATCCCTCTAACCACTGTGAGAAGTAACAAGTATTGTACAATTTAAGTGATATTTCAGTAAAAATTGACAAAAGATGAATAGTAATAACACCACCTATATTCTCACAGCAGTAAGAGTTCGAAGAAGATACTATATGCTGCTTTTTTCACACTCACACCCCAGCAAGAGTTCATGAGAGTCTTTGTATATGTTGAAAGATCATACTCTCACTGATGTAAGAGTTCTATGATAAATGCTGGATTATATCTTGCTATTCTCGTGCTCCCACCACAGTAGGAGTTCTATGAGAGTCTTTATGAATATCAATCTTGAGCCAAATCATACTCTCACTAATGTAAGAGTTCTATGATACTTTCTGTGCTGAATGAAGTTTGTTGCTAGATGTTTATACATGTTTATGTATCTCTCATAACCGTGAAAGTTCTATGAGCACATCACAAAAAATATAACAAATCTATAAATCTATTAAATTAAGCTCATACTCTCACAGCCACAAGAGTCATTACTGAAGAGGTCGAATTCGTAATTACAGGTCCGAAAAAGTCCAGAGATTTTTGAGATTTTTTATATTAACGAACGTCAAGCAGGCTGGCGATCAATATTCACAAGATGGTCAAGTAATTATGGCTGTGCCGCGAAATCCTCACAATCACTTTGTTGGTTGTCCTCCATTTTGGACGGCTCTGAATCTGATGTTGACGGTTCATCTGATCGCCTTTAAGCAATCATTCATTCATCCTCCTTGGCGAAGGCCTGAACATAATGAGCAAGTTGTTGTTCCATCATTACAGCATCTTGTGCGGACTGTTTCGCGTCGGCTTCAATCTGGCGGCCCACTCGATGCATCAGACATAACAGTTCTCCAGTAACTAATGCGAAATCCGAAGGATCCGGAGAAGGCCAATTTACCTTATTGATGAGTCGATGAAGTGGCTTATGGTCTAGAGTGCTGCCGGATCCAAGTATTACCTCTGAGTTGTAGGCCATTTCTCTCCAAATTGGGACCAAGTCCATCAAAACGTTAAAAACAAACTTCTCTCCTACGCTTTGCGATTGGTGATCTGTGATCTTCCATGAATTTCAGCCAAGCTTGTCCCATTTCTAAGTACGTTCGCTGCATCCGCCTTTCGTATTCCCCGCTGATGGCTTGAAGCTCTGTTAGACTTTTGGAAGTTTTCTTTGCCATCACGATGTAAGGCGTTTTTCGAGGGAGAGACTTGTAGATTTTCCAAACATGTGCACGTCAGTCAAAATTCCGATTCAAAGCGAGGCGTGCCAGGTTGCTTCAAGTGATACGAACGTTCAGCGAACTTGCCTCTTATTATGAAGTGAATACGTTCAGAAATAGAGGTTTATCTAAAGAAGGTCAAATTGAATGCAATACATGAATGACCACTTTAATTATGTTCTTTGAGATAACTGCAACATTTATTGTTCATGTTCATCGGGCTATGCATAGTTTTTTTTTTAAATGTGTATATACGAACTATGGTACGTTCTGGTTGAACGTTATTGTTCGTTCGCACAGAGTTGATCAATAATGAAACAGCACCCTGGCCTTGCAAACGTGTTTTTCTATGTGTATGGTAGCGGATCGTCTAATAACGGAACTACTTTGAGTATGCCATACATAAAACAGAAATATCAGGGTATATATAAGTTAGTCCATACATCCGGGGTCAGGTGAAGTATATATATATTTTTATATGACTCTCCTCTATTCAGGTTTAGAAAAAAATGAAATAGTCAACAGATTGTTATGTGTCTCTTATGTATATTTTACAACTGGAGGATGGCATAGAGGAAATATTCGCTTCCGCTGACACTCCAAGTTGCTATAATTTTGAAATGATTTATAAACAATGTCTTTATTGAGAAAATTAGTAGTTGTTTTTGTCTCTCCTAATCTAGTCTCTAACCTTTATAAGGTTTCCTAATTGATTTTTTCCTTGCCATTTGTCCTTAATGAAGGGGTTAGGATCAGACATGGTCATTCCAATACCCCAGACCTTGTCACTTTTTGATGCTTCTGCTAACTGTTTGTCCTGTGTGTTTAGAAGTTTGTTCCGTATTTTGGGATTTTATTGAAACTTGCATCACAAGCCTGTAAGCAGGACTGTGGATGCTTTTGCATCCCATATAGTTTGGGAAAAGCCTTTGGTATTTTGGCCAAGAAATTTCATTTCTGAGGGGCTTTCTGTTTCCATGATTTTGTTCACTGTTGTTTGATCACCAAAGGTGCGTGCTTTTTCAGCGGTAAAGTACTGTTTAACACATCCGTACTGGATATTTTCTACAGTTATTGGTGAGCTGTAGAAGTTGCTTAAGTTAGCATCTGAACGGTAGAAAAGAATATTGTCATTCTTCTCTTGGAGTGCAATTTTGTCGGGACCCATGTTTTCAGGTAGATTTTCTACCTCGGTTGTTGCATATTTCTTCCCATCCACCATAATCATGTCCCTTACAAGTCATGCTTTGCGACCTGTTGAGTATGCTGCCTTGGTATAAGGCCGCAGAAAGGCTCACTTTTTCTCCACCTCTGGTGGGAAATCTTGGTTCAGGAACAATTTTTTCCTCTGATTCCTGTTGATTAAGTCCCTTTTCTGCCAGACCTCATCTCTATCTTGACATGACAAAAAAACTCACTAGAATAGATGCTGGATTGTGATTTGGATGTCGTTGGTCATGGTGGCACCTTTCAATCACTATTCTACGCTCAGCGTCGCATATGTCAAGTTCATTTTTCAAGATAGAGTAGATCTTGAATCTACACATATCTTGGGTTTCATTTGGTTCACTGTTTATCCCTTCAAATCTCAGATTGTTCCTTCTACTTTATGCTTCAGCCTTTACTGACTTCTCCTTCAATCTATTGTTGGCTACATTGACATTTTCCAGCTTGTTTTGAGTGGTCTCGAAGTCTATAATTTTATTCATGTTATATTCCAGTGAGGTTTTCCAATCTTTGTTTTCCTCCTCTAGCAGCTCTTGCTTTGATTCTAACAATTTAATTTTCCTCAAGAGCGAAAGAAGCAAGAGTGGTCGTGATTCTACCCCTAAACCAATTGTTCTAGGGTCAAGATCTGCGCTAATGTCTCCTTCCAGATCTGCCTGAGTGTTATATTGACCCTCCGGAACAGGCTCAGTGTCCCCAGTGTCCGACTCGCTAAAAACCTAAGATTCTGAATTGTTATCATCTTGGACAACTTCTACTTCTGTTTGCTCTTGGGGGCTTTTAGGGTTGCCTTTACTGGTTTTACCTTTTTGTTGCTTGCTCTTGGTGTTTTCCAGACAGACATTGAAACAGCTCTTTGTTTTGTGTTTTTCCCCTCAGCCGCAACTGCCTTGGTCAGGTATCGGACCATACTATTGAGTCCTACTTGTGCTTCAGTCGGTTTGTTTGATGCCGCCATGTTTCTTGTCTGGGCCCAAAAAGGTTATATGTTGATTAAAGATATTTTGAACGCCAGAGGTTTCCTACTGACGTTGGATGAATTGCACAATAGGAATTTAAATATAAATTATCGTGACTATGAAACATTGAAGTTTAACTTTCAGAAAATGAAGTCGACCTTGCAGGAAATAGATAAAACTATAGGTCCTGCCATTCCTAGAATACTTGATATGATAGGCATATCATCTACTGGATGCTCTAACACTTATAAAGCTTTGTCTAAAGGAGATACTTTTCTCCTGGAAAACATAAGAGTGAAATGGTCGGGTGTCTTAAATGAAGAGATTCTCCTGTATAGGATAGAAAAGGCATTTCAATGTTTGCAAATAATACCAGTGAATTCATACACAAGATATATACTCTTTAAATTACTCCACTCCCGTATAGTAACGAACAAAAAATTAGTGGAAATGAATCTTGCAGATGATGCTAGTTGTGTTTATTGTAAAGCACCCCTAGAAACCATTCTTCATGCCTTTATAGTTTGTCCCACAGTTGTAAAATTTTGGAAAGAAATTGAGAATTGGTTGCAGACCACCGTGGACACACATATTAAAATAGGTGATGTTGATAAAATTCTTGGTTGGGATAATCCTGAAGATATCACTAGTAGAACCATCATCGCAATTATACAAACTATCTACCAAAAACGACAAGGTGGGAAAGAATACCATCTAAGAGATGTCAAACGAACTCTGGCAAATCAAATGATGTTAGAAGAATATCTAGCAGGTGTAAATAATCACGAGGCCCAGTTTGAGAAAATATGGGGTGGACTATATCAAAATATAATAGATGCTTAGAATTATAAAAGCAAGAGTCAGAGATTGCTCTTCCTGGTGAGCAGATATATAATGCTATGGAACCAGAAGTTATGACAATAATCTTATTCTTTATGTATGCCATGTGTGTCATATTTGCATAAGTACCAGCATGCTAAACATATAACTATGGAACCATAAGTACATACATTATTTGTTTGTAATCTGTTTTATGTTTTGTTTATATATAGAAAATAAAAAACAGCAGTTAGATTGCGAAATTAAAAAAAAAAAAATGTTTCCTGTCTGTACGTTAGACGCAGACATGCCACAATAATCTGTTTCAAATCTCTCTTTTCGATACCCATCCGTGGGTTTCCTTCGTTTAAGAGCAACTCCTATACCTTTAAAAAAAGGTTAGGAAAACTCTTTCCCGTTTTTAGTTGCTTTAAACTTATAATATTTTATAAAGTTGAGGACCACTTGACAACAGCGTCTAGCAAGTCACGGTGGCGTTGTCCTCGGGCTACTTGTGAACATGACAGAGGGCCTCTGGGAAGAGTTTTACTATTGAACTGAGTTACCCTCTTTAAATAATGATTATTATTATTGTTATCTCTATTTTAATACACAGTTTTTTAAGAAATCTTTGGGCCTGTGGAGTTCTGCTACCACCATGGGTTGTTCCATTGTGGTCTGTAGATGGCCCCGAAAGGTTTCTGCTTTTTCAAATTTGTGCATTTACAGTATTTTTTTTGCAAAAGAATCGTGTTACAGGTCCTGTTGCTAATGGCAATGAAATGATACAATTGTTAAAAAATGTATCTCATACAATATTATACAATTGTTTATGTATTCCATGCCATAAGATACAATGTTTCTATAACTCCATGTATATTTTAGGTCATTTAAAGCTGATTCTCTCACTTTTAAACTTCCTGAATTTGTTCTTTTTCCCCTTCACTTGCTTCTTATTTTTTGAAGATATTTTGATAGGAGGGGGTGGGAGGGGAGGTGATCATATTTAATTAGCAGAGCATTTTTTATTGTTTACTTGAGTTGATTCCTTAATCCCTTTAAGTCCTGTCGCAATATTAGGAATTCCTTTCAACTGTTGCAAGCCTTTATTTAAATTTCAGCTATATTTATTTATTTCTCCTGTACTTTTCTTTTTCTTTGGATCTTTGGTATTGCTTTGCATGATCGTTTACATTCTATAATATCCCTTTTTATATTGTATATATCTCTATATCGTGTGAATTTCTTTTTTCTCACTTTGTTTGTGCAACCCATTTTCCTTTATAAATATTATCTTTCCCTCCATCTCCTTGTTGTATATACATTTACTTTTATATTGTAATTCTGGCCAAATCCACTACCTAATCAGAAGTCACTGGCAACTTTCTCACATGCCCAAGCTGGAATTTGAATTATAGCAGTGGTGAGAGACAGTGAGCAGTCAGTGACAATCACATATGGTCCAGTGCACAGTTATGCTGAGGGTTGCATCGATTCATCCAAGCAGTTTATTTTCAGCAATTTTGTGGAAGACTTTTAGAAGAATTCCACACCATGCAGGCTATCCATCCAACAGGTTACAAAACTAATACGTTACTTAAACTTTGAAGATGTATTTCACAAGAAAAATCTCTGAAATATAGCTTCAACACTTAAACTTTCCAGTGCTGAGGCAAGTCATATTAATGTTTGGACTCTTATTAATGTACGAAGTTAGTTCTGCTCAACATAGGAGTTGGAGCTCAGACATCTGCTCCTATTCTGACCACAAGTTGCCCAAAGGAGGATTTACCAGTCAGTGCCCCTTTCTATCAAATCAAGGCATGAAATAAATATCACATTAATCCAAATCCTTGTCCATCTTGCAGTGCTCTGGTTAGGAGTCCGAAAAAATCCTCCTCTGTACTAGTGTCACAGTCTCTTTGTAACCAAAGTTGTTTAGCACAAGTGGATGCACTTGGGAGTCTCCTCATCCCATCCTTGAGGTAAAATGTCACCAAATCCCATGGGGGGTATCCTGTCAGCACCCGTCCAGAATATAAGGATATCCTCCAGTGTGACAGCTACATCACCTTTAATAATAAAATCATCAAATGGTTAAACGAGTTGCACACAAAACATGTTTTAGCCAGACCAATTTGATTCATTGTACTACAGATCTGTGCGTCATTAAAATGTCTACCTCAAAAAACAAATGAATTTTTTTCTTGTTAAGTCTGACGTATATAGAACTTTAAAAAGTGATTTTGATAACAAAGTATTTTTGTTTTATTCGTTTATGCCATTTTTATTAACCTCATTTTACATGAGAATATTCAGTCAAGTTTTCTTCACTACATCTTGTGATCAAGATATCTGTCATTTCATAAATTACATTTGTACGGGTCGTATAATAAAAGTGCATTTTATGAAGTAGAACAGAACAAAAGAAATGCGATATATTACTAACTAGGCCTTCGTAGTTGTCAATGCAGTTCCAGCTAGAAGGTCACAATACACAAAGGAAAGTTGTATATAGAACCAGATATTTTAGATTTAATACAGGTCATAGTATATATATATATATATATATATATATATATATATATATATATATATATATATATATATATATATATATATATATATATATATATATATATATATATATGTATGTATATTTATGTATTCAGGCCTGGAAGGTTAGACCCAAGATCAGATAGTTCCGCCAGGCGTCCAGCCATTTCCGGCCAAGTTGATAGCAATTACCTTTTATAACCTTAACATAGTGACAATGAAAAATTCCTTAATTCGTTCAACTTTAGTTTTGATGTTATTTCTCTATATCATTCTTGCTCCTTTTATTTCTGCCTTTACCCTTTATGACTTTTCAAGGTGTCTTCCTACTATATTGTTATTGAAAAGATACTGTTATGAATGTACCACCAATTCCTTTTGCAATATTAACTAGTCCAGCGGGGCAAGTTCAGGGCTTGTTCAGCTGGCCCCCCACTTCCCGCACGCTGTTTTTCCCATGATTAGATAGTCATGACTATTGGGCTATCTGAACAGGCAATCAAAACTTGCACTCTCATTGCAGCTTCAGTAAAGAAAAATACTTTTGAATGTACAATGAAGGGAAAAGGGTTGGGATTTCAGAAATGCAAAAATGTCACGCAATAATTTAGGTACTACATAACAGTATTTTCAACACCTGGTACTAAATTGGAGAGCCTGATTCCTCCTGGTTTGCAACAGGCATGTTTAAGAAATTATGACATAATCATTACACAACAAAAGCACTACAAAAATACCTGAAGAACTCCCTCCGAACACCACCTCCATCCTCAGCCATTTCATTTGGGAAGCTTATAATTTTTGTGGCCCGGAAGTCAAAGTTCGTCTTTGAAGCTGCTCTTCTAGTAGTTGTCAGTAAACGTCTTTGCTGCACAAGGTTTTGTTCATCTTTTGAATTGGCATTTTCAATCGGTACTGATTAATCAGTATCCAAATCAGCTGTGGGGGAAACGATAAAATTTCATATCAATGACATCAGTCGAGACCTATCAGACCCCATCAAGCATGGTCGGGCTGATCAGACAAGATCAAGCATGGTCGGGACTGAGCAGACCTGAAAAAGCATGGTTGGGGCTGATCCCACCTGTTCAGGTATGGTGGATACTTATTGGACCTAATCGGGCATGGTCAGGGCTAATCAGACCCAATCAGGCATGGTCAAGACTTCTCATGCCTAGTCTAGCATGGTTGTGGCTGATCAGACCTGATCAGGTATGGTCGAGACTTATCAGACCAAATATGGCATGGGCGGGCTTGTCAGAACTGAACAGGCCTTATATGGCATAGTCAGAAGGTAAGGCACATTGAAGGCTTAGCAGACCTGATCAGGCATGGTCAGAGCTGATCATACCTAATAAGGCACTCTCAAGGCTGATCTACAGTAGGTTTGTACAGGTTGTTGAAGAACAAATTTCAACTCTGTGGCCTGAAGCATTAGAGTTATAATGCTTTAACCTGATGGCTAGTTGAAAATCAAATACTGTATTAGACTGTTATAAATCATCAGACAGGTTTAGATGGCAAGCATTCCCTGCAAATAATCACTATTTACGGATATCCAAAATTCATTTACGGATATCCGAAATTCATTTACGGATATCCGAAATTCATTTATGGATATCCGTAAATAATTTTGGATATCCGAAATTCATTTTCCAATATCCAAAAATCAGATTAATTTTGGATATCCGTAAATGAATTTTGGATATCCGTAAATGAATTTCGGATATCCGTAAATGAATATTGGATATCCGTAAATGAATTTTGGATATCCGTAAATGAATTTCGGATATCCATAGATGAATTTCAGATATCCATAAATGAATTTCGGATATCCGTAATTCAGCTTATTTTCCGATATCCGTAAATGAATTTCGGGTATCCGTAAATATGGCAAGCATTCCCTGCAAATAATCACTATTTTCGGATATCCGTAATTCATTTACGGATATCCGTAATTCATTTACGAATATCCGTAATTCATTTACGGATATCCGAAATTCATTTACGGATATCCGTAAATAATTTCGGATATCCGAAATTCATTTTCCAATATCCAAAAATCAGAGGAATTTCGGATATCCGTAAATGAATTTCGGATATCCGTAAATGAATTTCGGATATCCGTAAATGAATTATGGATATCCGTAAATGAATTTCGGATATCCATAAATGAATTTCGGATATCCGTAAATGAATTATGGATATCCGAAATTCAGCTTATTTTCGGATATCCATAAATGAATTTTGGATATCCGTAAATGAATTACGGATATCCGTAATTCATTTACGGATATCCAAAATTCATTTACGGATATCCGAAATTCCTCAGATTTTTGGATATTGGAAAATTGCTTCCTGCCTTAATTTACTAGAGAAAGTAGTACCACTTCCTGTTAAGATATATTCTGAAGATGAATGGTAGTTTTCAAGCAAGTTAACTTTGTTTTTCCTAATTATTTCAGCATGAATGATAATGTGGGAAGACTCTCTTAAGTTCTTAAATGAAATACATTAGTTGATGAGCAATGATGGTACTTCAGAGGAGGTGCAACCGCGAATTTCAGAATAATGACATCATACCCATTTCTAAGCCAATAGAAACGTTGCTTACATAAAACAAAATAGTACCAAAAACAAGTTAATATTTTCATTTATTGACAAAAGAGAGTGATCAATTCTGGCCGTCTCAACTTTCATTAGAATAAATGATAATTTTAAAGGACAGTCTCTATGATTATTCAATCTTTTATGGGGAACTACTTCTTGTTCGTGTTTTCCTACATCACACGTGGGGAAAAGTTAGGTCTGCATTCAAAACCACGTGCTTTCAACAATAATAAAATGATATGTATCTAGTCAATTTGTGTATAAACTTGTATTAACCTTTCCTTAACCCTAAAGCTAAGTCTATTGAGGAGGAAAGCAATTGAAAAATATGTCAAAACAGTTATAAATAGATGACTTAATACCTTGAATATATGTGTGGCATATTGATACTTTGAAAATGGAATTTCTCAAAAGGTGGAGCTGATGCTATGTTAAAATGATTTTTGGATATTGGAAATTCAGCTGATTTTTGGATATCCGTAAATGAATTTCGGATATCGGTAAATGAATTTCGGATATCCGTAAATGAATTTCGGATATCCGTAATTCAGCTGAATTTTGGATATCCATACATGAATTTTGGATATCCATAAATGAATTTCAGATATCCGTAAATGAATTTCGGATATCCGTAAATGAATTTCGGATATCCGTAAATGATTTTCGGATATCCGAAATTCAGCTGAATTTCCGATATCCGTAAATAGTGATTATTTGCATGGAATGCTTGCCATACTTTTAGGAACAGTCTGAGCTAAGCAGACCTGATCATGCATCAGGCGCAGATCCACACCGGTTTGCATCAATCTCGAAAGTGCATCGTTTCATATCAAAGTACATCGGTCAATTTTAAGAGTCCAGAATCACCATAACTTGTACTTGTTTGGGAAAGCGATTAAACTGTGGGAGGTTATATTTTTACGCAATGGCGTCTGTCTTATAACCTAAGGCTCCAGACGACCAGACCTACTAGTATTCTCCGGGGAGTCTGACTAATCGCCATCGTGCAGCGGGGGGCAACCTCTCCCGTCATTAATCGCACAAACGACTGAGTGATGCATCCTGATTAAGGGTGCACTAGAGATAACGCCAACCTAGGATAAACGGCAATCTTGATCAGTGACTTAATATCGTCTAACAATTCTTGTTATGCCAACTATTAATGGTTAAATGGTTATGAACGATGGTTTTTTTAGGAAATCTGTGTATTCATTCCGGAACCTTGTGTTTAAACCTTTTCATCCCCAGCGGGCACTGTACGTACAATGTACGTACATTGTACGTACATTGTACCAACTGTACGTACAATGTACCTACATTGTACGTACAGTGCCCGCTGGGTCATTATCAAGCCCCTGTTGGACAACAAATATACTGACCCCCAGTTTCCTATCTGCTTTTGATAAGCGTTACATACAGAAACCCAGAACTTTTTTATGACATTTATTTTAAGAAATAAATGAAATATATCTCGTTTTTGGCGTCGCTTGCTCATTGGATTACTTTGTAAACATAGGGTCATTTGAGATTTTTTATATCAATTAAAGCTAAATGTTAAGGCTATCACTAGGAAAAAGTAAGATACCTACTGTTAGAACAGCTCCCACAGGCTTGCACACAACCTTAGACGAAGAAAAAATTGGTTATGTAGAGAGAGACTAATTACTGTATGCGCTGTAGTGAAAGGGGAACCTTGGGTCTCTGATCTGGCATTAGTCTGAGGTCACAAGGGGGACGAGGACAAAACAGGGCTCTTGTATCAACACATGCAAACAGGATGTGTGATAAATGCGATCTCGGCATAGAGGAAACCACTGTGCACATCATTATGCAATGCCCCTTTTTCGAAGAAGAGAAAAGGGCAATGCTTGAAGAGTTAAATGAACTCGAGAATGCAGAAATCACTGAGTTACTAAATGAGCAAGGTAGAACGTTCTTATACCTCATGGGCAAGCACCCAGAAAATGTGTCGTTTGAAATAATGTATAAAGTATGGGCAATTTCTGCGAGGCACATTGCCGAAATTTATAAGAGAGCAATAATCGGTAGGTTATAAATGCTTAATATGCTGATACTACGGCCCAAAGTGCTACGCTAGTTGCCTACCGGTTGTAGAATCGTTCTATAAACGCTTTGCATATGGCCCAACCACACCTAGTACTTGTCTAGCAGTTGTAACCATACCCAGCGGGCACACATTGGTTCAATATACGTTCATTGTACGTACACACATACGTACCTGATTGGTACAAACTTGGTTCAAAACGATAGTTTTGAGGACGTACAGTTCTGTATGTACTATGTACGTTCCACTCTGAATGTAATTGGTATATTTCATGTATGTAATGGTAACCAAATCCTACTAATTGTTAAACCTTACCAGACCTAATCTGAACCTTATCTAATAATGGATACAGAAATCTACAAGGGCACTTCAGTTTCTAGTTATAGATACACTAATGTTCCGTGTCATGCGTTCAAAATATGTACGCAACCGTACCAAAAACAAATAGTCAAACAATATTTGTATTTGGTCCATGTACGTACAGACGTACCAGAAACATACATGGTACATACTGTGACCGCTGGGTAATTTTACTCGCTAATATCAAAATATTTTCCTGTTATAATGTAAAAATGTTGAGGTAGTCCCTCACTAGTTCTCTTTATGTATTATTTTTTCCTTTTACTAGTTATGTGATGTTTTTTGCGTTGAGAAAATGATGTATCATGTATGATTTTGCGTGCGAACGCACTCAATAAAGCATACTATACTATACTATACTATTCCTTACGTCCGCTAGGTGTTGGCTCCTTAGGGTAAAGCGTTTTATAATCAACCCATTTTAGGTTGAATGGACCTACTTGCACCCTAAATTCTTGGCTCATATAAGCTGCTTCAACCTAAATTGATATCATGGAAGGAAGGAATGGGGTTTGAGTCGCGTCAAACACTTAGGTCATATTACGATGAGATAGAAACCTAGAACTGGGAGGAAATTACCTTCTCTTCACGAAAAGTTCCAAGGGGTCTTTCAGTTGCAGAAGGACCATAGACAGCCCTCCACAACACCGCACATTTATATAGCAACCAGGCCAACCCGCTTGGGGATCCAGCAGAGTTTTAAACATGCGAACCCATGCTTGGGAGCCAGGCATCATAAACACTAGGCCACAGTGGATCCCTAAATTGCCATTAAAATTGTTAACCTGTAAAGGAAGAGTCATAAAAATGTTATTTCATTTACTGGCTTAGATATTACTTAATCCACTTTTTCACTCATAGAAATACATATAACCTTCCTACAGTTTAATGGGTAAGAACTTTACTCTATTCAATGATTTTGCATATGTAAATTTGAGTACAGCTTAGAAGAGATTGTATGTCAGGCTTCTTTTAATTGTTCACATTCTGAAGATAAAAAACCTCTGTTGCATATTATACCTACAGTATTTCATTTTGCTACACAAATCAAGTGCATAATTGTAACCCTAATCCACCTATCTATTACCTCACTCAAATTGTGGTGCTCCAAAAGCACAAGTGGTCTAAGGTGTTGCCACTGATTGTAAGCTGTCTCCCACCACCGACTGGGTTTTCATCCTGGTCGGGCAAGTGGAAAAGTTGCCAGTGGCTTGGGGTTAGTCAGTGTTTTTTTGCTGGGCACTATATTGTGTTTAACCCATTAACACTCATAGCAGCCAAAAACAGCCAGAATAAATTGGTTAAATCCTTCAAACAAAAGCATAGATGGGAAGACATTTGAAGACATTTCACATAGAACTTGTAGATCAATGTAAAAATATATACCGGTAGTTCTTACAGTGTCCTGTCATCAGTTCTTTCCCTATGTGACACTGAAAGTGAAAAAAAACTATTTAATACAAGTAACACATTACATTTGTATTGTTTGTTTTCAGTAGCATGATTCATACGCATGCATGGAGGTCTATCAACAGCCACTGGATGAGAATTTCTTTAGTCAATTCTGTTCTTGGCTAGTTTAGATATAACTTACATATAATGTTGCCTAAGCAGTTATTCTAAAGCCTGCCCCTTAACAATTACAATTCCTGTAGGGGAAGGTACAAAGTGCTGAAAACAAACAAATGATTAGTTGCCTTATTAGGTAAGTAATTGATTGGGACACTGTGGAGGGCTCAATTGAACTGAACTAAGCCTATATGTATCACTAATGCATAGACAATTACATAAAATATTGTAGAACTGATTTTAACACCATTCCAAGGTTAATAGTAGCATATATCTGAAAGTTGAAATATTGGTAATCTTTAGGAGAAAGGAGAGGTATCGCAGCCTAAACAGCTTACTGATGTTTGTTTAAGTTACTCTGTGTGTATATCAAATTTATTTCAAATAGCTACCTGAACTGCAACTAGTTCTAGTGGATCTCTCCCCTTTTTCAGGAACAGCTTTCTGAAAACAGAAAAATACATATATCATTAGTTTATGCTAGTATCAAAATGCAATATATTAAGAAATGGACTTGCAACCTTTGTGCATGTGCTAAAACACGGTACATGGGTGATTTGAGTGAGTGAATACTTAAGGACACATGGATTATCTATAATAATAATAAGGCTTTTAGCTGCTTTGATAATTTGAATGTTCAGGATAATATTCAATTATTCCGCGCCTGAAACACAAAATTCTCAAGTGATAACCAATAGTGTGGCTTTACATAACAGATGCAAGTCGTAGAGTAGTAAAAAATGAATTGCTTATAAGCACATACACATCTTTAAATATACAGAAAAAGTCTACATATGATCCCTCCTAGTCATTTACACATATTCAGGGGTATCCAAATTTTGAAATCCTGGAGCACAGACACTTAGTCTTGCAGCACACAGATTTTTGTCGGGCGCTCTGTGACAAATGCGTTTATGTACTGTCATCAGGTGAAAGTACCACATTAAATTTTGTAGCAATAATAAAAGCTTAGACCAATCAATTAGGCAGTACCAATAAATGGAGTTTACATGCACCTCAGGACTGCAAGAAAATGATTATCTAAGTTTTATATTTTATTTTAATTTTGAAATCGGGTTTGAAAATGTTGATATTATTATCACAGTGGCAGGCGGTCTGCATTGCTGATGAGGCAACCTCATTTAAGTCCAGCTTTCCTCACTACATCATTAGGTTTTCTGCAATACCTAAAGCACAGAATGTGGTGGACCCACTAGAATAAGTGGTCTAAGACCTTGCCTATAAAGCTCTCAAAGATCATGGGTTCGAACCTGGCCTCAGACACCTGGGAAAGTTGCCAGTGTCTCTGGGTTATACTGTGATTTACCACCAAATGCGTCCAGCTAATCTATTTATGAGTTAATCATCCTACCACAATTTATAATCATTTAGCTTGTACTTCATTGATTAATATAGATGGAAAAAAATTAAGACCTTAGGGCTCAGAGTATTTAAGACAAATATCCAGACTATATTTGGATGCGATCTGGGATATGCACCATACACTTTCCTGGCACCTAGATCATTTTTAAACAGAACTCAACTTTCCACTCCAGCTGTACTATGGTACTGTCTTTTGATAGCTACATCTAAACTGGTGACTAGAATTATACATTCTTGTTACAATTACCAACAGAAGATGATTTCAATTAACATTCTCAAGACTTCCTCCTGAAATGTTTGAGGTTGAAAAAGTGGTTGTTGGGTGTAGCAGTCACTACAATATCATGATGTTCTATAATAAAGTACGTCTGAATTAAAAACCTAGCTACCTATTTATCTCTATTTGATCATGTCTTTTTTCTAGCTGCTTCTTCATCTCAAACCGCTTTAGTTGCACAACGATAGCATCTGGCTGGTGGTCTATTTCAGTTTTCTTCAAGTGACTAGTTCTTCTTTTGCATTCTGTGCAAACACTGTTAGCATATAAAACAAACACACATTGAACATACTTGGTAATAGAATAGGAATAAGCAGGAGCCAGGTGGCTAAATTGTACCTACGGGGCAGTCTGGTGTTGTTCTTATAAGTATGAGGGTGCAGCCTCTAGCCTTTAAATCAGCAGCAGTCATGCCCAGGGTCTTTTTTGGCAACCCAGCCAGCCTGGCATAGGTTATATGACTAATATAGCCTGTACATCTTAACAACCAGCTATGAATATGGATCTTTAATGCTTCGGTTTGGATTGTAAAAAGGGAGCTGGCGGTCAAGTTGAAGGTAGGGGGCTACATTGGGTCCCAGCTGACATGTGTCTAAAAATTAATTCATGTGTTTGTTATGGCAACACACTCAAATGAAGTATAGATTTTAAGTACTTTCCTTTACAAGTTTATTGTTTCACTTATAACTTGTCTTAAGCATCAAACATAAAACATAATTTTCTTGAGTTAGTGTGTTTGGTCAAAAAGAGCAGTTACTTTAACCGGTTAATGCTCAGAGAGGCCAAAAGCAGCCTGACCATGTAGGTGAAATCTTTTAGGCCAAAATATATTTGCCAAATAGATTTGAAGAAGATATATTATTAAGGCAACAACCAATATTGTTTCTGCAAATATTTCGATAGAATTCTTGATTCCTAAGCTAGTGTTAAAAGTACCATACATCCAGACATCATTTTTAATACATGTGTACTGCTTAATGATAAAGGGTTAAAGCAAAACTCATTAAGTTCCTTATCTGCCCATAACAAGACCTCTATACAATTTCTTACACTGAGTCCTTGTCATAAAGAAATTCTTCCTCCAGGTGTGCATCAACTGCCTCTTGAACACTGCTCTGACCATGGATCGACACTGGCAGTATAGCTAGCTTTTCTGGTGCTCCGCATGGCGATTCCTGTAAAATCATTTAGTATTGCGACTGGATATGTTATTCTCGTTAAATAAGGTGCTATTAATCAATAGTGGCAATTCAGTTTAGTAATGTGGGTAATTTTGAGGTTTTTATACTATTTTGGCAGTGTGAGGGGTCCACGCCCTAGTAGGTACCCCCACCCTGGGGCTCAAACTAATGCCTGCGCCACTCTGGTTATAATTGATTTTGATTGACATGAGTATGGTTGAACATAATTTCCTAGTCAAAAGTGTCAATTCACTTCGCAAATGTGAGTAATTTTGAGGTATTTATGCTATCTTGACAGTATTTGCCATGCAGTGAAGTATGTGTCCCCACCCTGGGGCATAAATCAAAACATTAATGATATTTTGCTTTTAGTGATAAATCTCTTCATAGATTTGACATTACCTTTCTGGGAGTGTCTACTGACTGAATAGTGTGTCATCATTAGAAATATCAATCCTTTGAGACCTGTTTTTTTAATAAGGAAGTAACTGCGAATAAGAAAGTGAAAACGAATAAGTAATTGAATATTGAAAAAGGAATAAGTAGCTAACTTCACTGATCTACGTGCATGCCTACTTGCTGCACATGCCTATTACTCAATGCAACTTCCATCCATTCACCTTCTATTTGCCCTTCCATACGTCGTCGCCTGTTGATTAGTGCCCTATTTATGCACCTTCCAACTGTACTTGGATACGTGCGCCCGCCTCTCACTTTTTGGGCGCACGGATCCTTATTACAGTCATTTTGGACTCACCCTGCAGCCTTAATAAGCGCCCTGCCGCAACACTTGCATCCCCCCTCTCTGTAAGTGTACTGTCCTCCCAATACCTCTTTCAACGGGGCCCTATCTGGATCCGCCCCTGTGCATGTTTGGGGCTGAGGGCTATTCCATTTAAAAATACGTGGGGGGGGGGGGTAGAACGCTCACAATTTCAGACCCCCCCCGCAATGATTTTTTTTTCATCTAAAACCCCCCCCCCCCCCTACAATGATTTTTTGTTTTTCATCTA
>OZ012695.1:2428444-2443444 GCA_963942565.1 Maea johnstoni | reverse complement strand
AGCTATAGAAAAAATCTCCACATACAGATTTTTCTTAAACTTGCTGTAATTGTTCTTTGGACCAAGTATTTTCATAAAACAAATTTAAAAATGGGGGTCAACCGTCTTGTTTCCAATCTAGGGGGCGCCACATTACCGACATCGCATACAGAACACTTGAATATTGCATGAAGTTGGCGAAGTTATAGAAAAAATCTAAGCATTCAGATTTTTCTTAAACTTGTTGAAATTGTTCTACATGTATATTTTTTCATAAAAAATATAGGGGTCAAGCGTCTTGTTTTTTAAACTAGGGGGCGCCACATTACCGACATTTCATATAGAACACTAAAGTAAGGATTTATATTTTCAGTTATGTATGTATCTTCAGTTGTTGGAATGCTTTTTGTAAAATGTATTGCTTTGCTCTTACACTTATGAATTTAGACCAATATTACACATACCCAGCCCCCCCCCCCCCCCCCCCCCATTCTCAAAGGTTCAATCTAGACAGTGAGTCTCTAGTCTTGTAAATTGAATAACCACACCCCTTGTACGTCAAAATCCCACTGGCTGACAAACACGCTACAACTTTCACCATGAAAACAGGCACCCTGCCCCCCCCCCCTCCACAACCCTGTCTGGTCGAGTTGAGACAGGATCGTTACACTATTATTGTTTTTATCATTATACGTATTCATTATCAGTATCACTGTTACTATGAAATTGTCATCTATTTATATCAACGATTATTTTTTATTATCATTATTATTATTATTATTATCAATATAAATATTATCAGTATTAATTGTTATCCAGGGAAATAAAAAGTAATTTAGGTCTGCCACTATCTGCCTAAAGTTGCTATTAATAATAATAACAATAATAATAATAATAATAATAATAATAATAATAATAATAATAATGATGATAATAATGATAACAATAATGATAATAATATATTACTACTACTACTACTACTACTACTTTTACTACTGCTACTACTACTACTACTACTACTACTACTACTACTACTACTACATGCATTACCTCTTATTGATATTCAAATAATCACTTGCTTCTGCATATTCAAACTATCCTCCTCTTCCGGTCTCTTTTCTAGTCTAGACTTCCATTTCCAATATCCTTCTTGCCACCAAATCAAACAGTTCTACCACTCCCCTTCGAGTTATCGCTAATTTGGAGTGTATATTCACAGTTTCATTTGATGGCAGTTGAGATTTTGGCTCTATACAATTCCCGGGAAAAACTGCTACATCAAAGAAATGCACGCGCCAGTATTTGACATGTGACGTCACTGCGCATGTGCAGAACGCAGTTGGGATTTTGGCGCTATACAATTCCCGGGAAAAACTGCCACATCAAAGGAACGCTCGCGCCAGTATCTAAAACGTGCGTGTGAAGAACGGTTACAATGACAGTCAGTAGAGGTCGCTCCGTTCGTATGTCCGCACTCCTCTTAACCATTTCAATCTTATCTAATGCCATCAATTTTTCGTTCGGATCTTCGAGAATGCATATAAATCCCCTCATAGGTCTTTCTTAACATCTTCATGCCTGCAGCAGCCAGAATAGGGAATGCCCTGATGGCTGTGTGGTCTAAGGCGTTGCCACCGACTGCTAGCTGTCTCTCACCACTGAGCCTGCGGGCCCGCCCTCATGGCTGTGTGGTCTAAGGCGTTGCCACTGACTGCTAGCTGTCTCTCACCACTGAGGGCCTGCCCTCATGGCTGTGTGGTATACGGTGTTGCCACTGACTGCTAGCTGTCTCTCACTACTGAGGGCCTGCCCTGATGGCTGGGTGGTCTAAGGCATTGCCACTTACTACTGGCTGTCTCTCACCACAGGGCCTGCCCTGATGGCTGGGTAGTATAAGGCGTTGCCACTTACTGCTTGCTGTCTCTCACAACTGAGGGCGTGCCCTGATGGCTCTGTGGTCTATGGCGTTGCCCCTGACTGCTAGCTGTCTCTCACCACTGCCGGGGTTCGAATCCTGACCGTGGCAAGTGAGAAAGATGCCAGTGACTTGGGGTTAGGCAATATTTTCGCTGGGTACTTCAGTTTCCTATACCACTTACAACTGGCTAGTCACGACTACAAAATAGCAGATGAAGTCACAAGGGCTTCCGGTGTTGAGTAATACTAGCTAGAATGGGGGTCTGGTTCCTATGGAATAGAGAATATATTACCAGTAAGGGCTGTGACAACGTGGAAGTTGCACTAAAAATTACCTGGCCCTGTGGATAAAGTCGAACTTACAAATTCCAAGCCAGAAAATGTTTACTTACAGGATATATCTCCCTAAAACATTTTCCCGAAACTATTGGAAGGAGAAATACAAACCTATTTCAAATAGTTGATGAAATAATGCTTTGGTCGGAAGATATTTCCAAATGTATTATGGATCTAGACGACACTTTTCCATGGTACCTCTAATAGTCCAGCGGATAAGGGATAAAATTGTGCACTTTGCGATAAAAGCACCAAATTTGGTACAGTGGTAGTTTATACCAAAGTAACTATTTTAAAGATTGGAGGCACTCTGAAAATGCCCTAGGTGAACTTTGGCGGCCATTTTTCAAAATGGCCGCCAGAGGTCATTTCCTATGGAGTTATATGAATTTCTATCACCTCAAAACAATAAGCCAATGAACTTCATGCTCTACCAGAAGTATCACAACCAATTAACACCCAATAACGTACAACTTAATTGACCTCTGGTGACCTATATGAGCGTTCAGGGTCATTTTAGGGTAAAAACGCATTAAAATGGGCACAAAAAAGAATGAGAAACTTTTTTCTAATAGATTTGTTACTCAGATGATATTTGTATCCATTGATTAATTAAAATCAAGCTCCATGTGTGATACAGGGTTTCCAAATGGGTTGTTATTTGATGACTTCAGGGTCATTTTAGGGTAAAACCATGTCATAGTTGCCACATATTGTGAAATATAGGCAGTTGAATTGTATTTTTCCCTTGCAGTAGTTTCTGTTTCACCTATCAACTAATTTAAATATCATGTGTGAACCAGGGTTTCCATTGTGTTAACATGTGATTATTCTGAGGGCCATTTCAGGATCATTTTAGGGTAAAACCATGTCATAATTGCCACAAAATGTAAAATCTAGGCATTTGAATTGGACTTTTTCTATTGCAGTATTTTCTGTTTCTCCTATCAACTAATCTTAAATGTCATGTGTGAACCAGGGTTTCCATTGTATTACCATGTGATGATTTTCAGGGTCATTTTAGGGTAAAACCTGTCAAAATGACAAGAAAAAGTTGAGTTAAGGCATTGAATTTGTATTTGTTCTGTTTCAATACAGATAAGTCACTCAACAACTAACCTCACCTGTCTTTTGTGAAACAAGGTTTCTAATTGAGTTGTCTAATGATGATTCTAAGGGTCATTTTAGGGTAAGGGTCAAAATGGTAACAAAACCTGTAGTAGACCCCTAGGCTGTAACTTTTCTCAAGCAATACTTACTGCAATCACCTATCAACAAAGCTTATTAAGTATGTAATATGGTTTCAATGTATTTGCCCTGTCATGAGGCTGGGTCATTTTAGGGTAAAAACCTTTGAAATGGTGACAAGTTTTCATAGACTCTTTCATTTCGAAATGCATTATCAGCATGCAGTAGAGCCACCTGAATCATTTACTTGTCTAACTGGATCAAAATGGCCCATGAATGTTTGGTTTCCTCCACAAAGCTTGGCATTATAAGTATGGACAGGGACTACCTCTTGACGTTGTAAAAGACATCCCCCTGTCTAGGTGTAATTTCAAGCATGCAATAGATCAAGGATCCCTACATACAAAATTTGTTTCAACCAATTATATACATATAAAGTATTGGATAAAATATTCAGCTCTCATGGGTTTGAAAGTAATAGCAGAGGATCCTTAAAAACACTTGGTAGCTTAAGTTATATCAATTAAGTTGTACCCAACGCAATTAAAATTCTACCATCATGTTAGAGCTAAAGTGCCTCTGAGAACAGTGTATGCCAAGAATACGCTTATTTTGATACTTTCAGGATTGATAGTCAACCAACTATCAATAGACTCATATCATAGCCTGTTCACCATAACTATTATTTTAGAAAAGAGTGGTTAAAAAAAGGGTGGCATGGCATGTCCCAAAAATCTGCGATTCAATTGCAAGACTGAATGTTAATTAAAGAAACAGATATATTTCAGATTAGATAACATGATTAAAATGTAGGCTTAATTCGTCTTGACTTATGCTGCATAAGTTATGCACATTATAAGTTAAGAATGATATCATTTAACTTGAATTGATTTATAAACCCTACTTGCCATATAATCATTTGCCAAAAATATTGAAATGCCAATAGCAGATAAAATAATTACAGGGATAGTGAACATGATTGAGTTGCATTGCCAACTGAAGTCTTTGCTAGTTATTTAAATCTTAAAACAGCACAATTTCAAAATACCCTCAGTTGTATGGGATGTTGGTCCTTTCCTAATGATGTGTCTGTCAAACATTGCTTATTATTTAAATAGCACACGCAACAGCGTGTGTCATTTAATTAAATAACACACGCTACTAGTTCAACAGTGATACTTTGTGCGTGATGTGGCATGCACCATCTCTTTACCAGTTCCTCTATGTGAATTTGCCACGGTGCATGCATGCCATTTTTGGGTCTCCTGCTAGACCAGCAGAAGATCGCTTGTGTTTACTGCAAAATTTGCAAGAAAAATGTCTGTTTTGAATGCCTTCTAGGTACCTTTAGAAATGAATAAATTCCTCACTTTTGGTACCAACATTTAGGGAAGCCTGATTCACACATGATATTTAAGATAAGGTTGATAGGTGAAACAGAAAATACTGCAAGAGAAAAGATACATTTCAAATGCCTAGATTTTACATTTTGTGGCCATTATGACAAGATTTTACCCTAAAATGACCCTTAAATGGCCCTGAGAATCATCACATGTTAACACAATGGAAACCCTGGTTCACACATGACATTTAAGATAAGTTGATAGGAGAACCAGAAACTGCTGCAAGGGAAAAAATACATTTCAAGTGCCTAAATTTTATATTTTATGGCAATTATGACATGATTTTACCCTAAAATGACCCTGAAGTCATCAAATAACAATGTGTTTGGAAACCCTGTACCACACACGGAGCTTAATTTTAATTAATCGATGGATACAAATATTATCTGAGTGACAGATTTATAAGAAAAAGGTTTCTCAATCATTTTTGTGCCCATTTTGATGCATTTCTACCCTAAAATGACCCTGAATGCTCATATAGGTCACTAAGAAGTCAATTACGTTGTACGTAGATAAGTGTTAATTGGTTGTGATACTTCTGGTAGTACATTAAGTTCATTGGCTAATTGTTTTGGGGTGATAGAAATTCATTTAACTCCATAGGGAATGACCTCTGGCGGCCATTTTGAAAAATGGCCGCCAAAGTTGACCTAGGGCATTTTCAGAGTGCCTCCAATCTCTAAAATAGTTACTTTGGCATAAACTATCACTGTACCAAATTTGGTGCTTTTATCGCAAAGTGCACGATTCGACCCAAAATTGTCCCTTATCCGCTGGACTATAAGCAGTAATTGGTTAAAGACTTTAAGTATCCATGAATGTCTAATGACCAGGTCATCGGGTACTCGTCATGTAATCGTAAGAGTTTAGCCGCATACTCATAACTCCCCCATATGAATTCAGTCAATAGAGTACTCATAATGCCATTACAATCAATCAATGGGAATTAGTACTACATTAGTCCAATGAATTAGACCTCGGTTACGCTGGTCGTTTTTATAACTGATGTTCCTATTCCAGCTTCCGAGGTGGCGACAAATCACATCTGGACAGAAATCTCGAGCTGCCTTTATGTTTATTGTAAATGAACTAGTACTACATGTACATCTTGGTCTGCAATGTTATCTCATGGACTTGATCCTTCCCGACAACATCAAGGCTGCTGATCAAGTGTGCAAATCTTTAAGACACAACTGAAAACATTGCTATTTCCAAAAAAGTTTATTTGGCTATATGGACTATAGATATATGTCTACTGACCATTCTCTATACCACGCTTTGGGCCCTTATAGTTGGAAAGGGCGCTATATCAAATATCAATAATTATTATTATTATTATTATTATTATTATTATTATTATTATTATTATTATTTTTATTATTATTATTATCATTGTTATTAGTATTATTGTTATTATTATCATTATTATTATTATTATAATTATTTTTGTTGTTGTTGTTGTTATTATTATCATCATTATTATTATTATCATTGTTATCATTATCATATATTATTATTATTATTATTATTATTATTATTATTATTGGTATCATTACTATTATTATTATTATCATTATCATTATTACTATTATCATCATTATTATTATCTCTTATTATTATCTTTTATTATTGTTATTATCTTTTATCATTGTTATTATCTTTTATTATTACCTTTTATTATTATTATTATTATTATTATTATTATTATTATTATTATTATTATTATCAATATTATTATTATGATTTCATCCCCAGGGTCACACACGTTTTAGAAGGCGTTTTTCTGCGTGGCGAAGGAAAGGTGTTGTGGAGGTTTCGCCAGAGCACAAGCGTTATGATATGCTCAACTGCGTACGACAGGCCATTCAAGATCTGATTCTTAATCACCCTCAACTCGGACCAAAGGTTGGTACCAGAATAATTCTCTCTGAATTGACTTTGTTCTTGCACTTATTCCTATCGTTCTATAGTACAACACATCGCACGATATTCATAAGACAATTGCAATTTTAAATATTGGACTTAATTGCATCCAAGATATAGATTTGCATTTGTCTGAGGTTCGAGTTCTGCTCGAGACTTGTGAGAAAGTTTCACCCGGCCACACCGTTTTCCACAACCATACACGCATCTAAATTCTTAAAGAATTTGAGGATAGTTCCTCTCAATTGGCACACGAGTGTTTCTAGAAATAGAGTTGAGGAGATTAATATTTCTAAAGATTCACCTTTTTTATCCCATTCTTAATGAAGAGAATTTTAACTACAGGGTTGTACCACAAACGAGTTAGCATCAGGTCATTTAGGATATTATAGTTTAAATAAGTATGTTGAAAAAAATCAATTGATTTGACCACTGATATACAAATTGGATTTTTGATATTTTTCAAGATGTCTTTAGGATAATCCAGTCCTTTTTGTTATCAAATGATTGTTATCAAGGATGGATGCTTTTTCATATCAAATTGCCACGGAATAGATATTCAATGATGTTCTTGGGCGGAAAACTTTGATATTGAAGACTGCGTTCAATGTTCCATTGTTCGTTTGAATTATGAAAAGATTAGAGAAAGCACGGCCTAGTTGATATGGCCTAGTTGATGATTCATTCTATATATTCATCCAAGATTCTATTTTTATTAAATGTATTCAGAGTTCTCTGACGAAAGATGACTTTGGCCAAGTGACAGAGAAACAAATTACAGCTAACAACAAGGTACGGTGGCAGATGTAATATTTCAAAATCGGTAATTCAGTCCAAATATACTTTAACCCATTCAAGCCTGGCATTCTCGTTGAAAAGATATATTTATCTTTGATTAAAAAAAAACTATTTAACTCGAAATGAAAAGCTGTTTTAAAATTTAAAAAAAAATGATGTCTGGAACTATGACAGTATAATGATAATGATATGATAAATGATAAATGTCCTTTTCAGTTTTCAATTTTATTATGCGACTCGTTGCATTTATTTACAGTCTTACAGGAAAATATGCATTTAAGTCGTACCGGAAACGAATATGACTTCTTCACTCTTCCTGTGTTTTCTTGTTTATATCGCAAAGATATGGTTAAATTTGATTTTTAGTCTATTCATTTAAAAGTGTGTGAGTTTCTTATTTTCAACGTATGATTTACCAAGATATTGTTATTTCTGCAGACCTTCAAATTCACAAGCTACGCAAGCAGCGTATTTGCTAACATTAGATTAGCAACGGGTATCACAGAAGATGTTTACCTCAAAAGTCTCGCTCCGGAAAACAAACCATATTTGGAGTTTCTAAGTAACTCTCACAGTGGGCAAGATTTCTTCATCTCGTAAGTAATTACTTAGATTCTAGCCAAGGATTTACACTTTTTGTACATCACTTGCATTTTTGGAAATGTATTTTCAATAAATAATAATTGTATTATCGACTCATCAAAAAGAAAAATGCTACCTCGCTGATGTAAATTAGTGCATATTATATGAAAAGCATTATATTTAGATTTTAGAATTTTGTTAATTGTCATATTATTGTGTCATATAAATGCGGCTTATTTGCGACTTGGCGGTTGTCCATGGAAGATGAAACTCAAGTACTTTGGGAAATTCAAAGCCTAATCCAAAGTCACTTGAAGCTTGGGCAAATGCTTAAAGCTTGATTATATTTCATAATTTCATTTTGAAATATCAGACAGCAAGAAAATCCTGTATACGAAGTGTATTAATTTCTACGTAAAAGTCGGATCACATTTTGTGAGAATTACGGTTTCCCTTAATTTGTTCTTCCAGGCATGATAGATGTTTCTTCCTTAAGACAGACAAAGAGTATTATGTTCAAGTCTTCCTTTCTTTACTCAGGTATGAATACAATCGATTGCTTTTCGTCATTTAAAATTTTTTGTTCAACTTAGTTTCACTTTTTGCCATATTAGGTGATAGATACAACGTGATAAGTTATTTGTTAATAGCTTAGGTAACCGAACTATCCGGGAAAAACACCAACTAACACAGAGTCAATGACAACTTTTTTAAATGTTTCAAACCAGAGAGCTTTGTCAGTGGTCAAAGTCAGCATGCATTAGATGAACCATGCATAAGACCACTTGAATATCAGGTTAGAAGAATGAGTTGGTTAGAGATTCCACAGTCAAATATATACTTAAAACTTCCAATGCTAAGGCTACTTTTGTCCAAAGCACAAGAAGGAAATCATCTAAAACCTGCTATGTTGGTACTAATTTGATAACTCTCGGTGAGTACGTTCAGATGAGTACCCATTTGCCAAGTTTCAGTCATATTCAGTTTTTTTGCATGTTTGTGTATTGACCAAATAAGCCACCAGCAGCATGATTATTTTATTTGCAGGTCGTACCTGGACCACTTCCTGAAGTACCCTCATTCCTTGATGGTGAGGTATCTGGGGGTTTACTCCATAGAGATACCTGGGGAGAAAAAGGTAAGTTCACATTAACCTATTCTTGCGTAGGCCAAGAAAAAAATATTGTTTGTTTCCTGTAACGGTCTGAAAAATGTAGCGTAGTTAGGTCGGTAAAAATCTTTTTTTGCATTACTTTTTTGGTCAAAAATCAGTATTTTATGCATTTTTTACATTGATTGGGGGTTGGGAGTGCTGAAAAAGATTTGGGGTAGGGATTTTTTTGAATAAAAACTTGTTAGGGTAGGGTTACAGGAAACAAACAATTTTTTTAGGCCTTATGAGTTCCTTTCACGTTGTCTGTAACTCTGATACTTTTGAAAATAATTTTCAAATTAAAGATGAAAAACAAAAACGGAAAGCCTTTTTGGCTGCTACCGGTATGAATTGGTTAGAAATAAATTGGTTTTTAGACTTGTTCAATATTTAAAATGTAAGTGTCTTTTACTACTTGTAGATGACCAAAATCTAGCAGTGGAATTTTATCTTCAATAAACATGAAATCAGTGCCAAGCATTTTCCCAACTGATAATTTCTATGTATTCGTTTGTTGTATTTTATAGCTGTTCTTCTACGTAATGCAGAATATATTTTATCCTGAGAGTCGAATAAGGTGGCGATATGACATAAAAGGATGTCTCAAGGGAAGATATCAAAAGGTAAAAGAAAATTAGATTTTCAATAGAGCCACCAGCATAATTCTTAGAACTAATTTACCATGCCGGGCAAGTTGCTAATGATTTTTTCCTGCCCAACATTATTTTTGACTTGCCCGAAATAATCTATAACATATGCTAGAGAGGCATGTATTTTTAAAGATGGATTTATTGATTTTGCCACCATTTTCCTCTCAGTTATGTTGCATTGTTTGCACATTTTTGGGTATTTGTGCCATTTGTTTAGTGTTCAGAAAATCTGCTTGCCGATTCAGGCAAGTAAAAACTAAAATGTACTTGCACAAAAGCCCTTTTTTCAAAAGGTCACATGACGGGCCAAACGGACAAGTACTTATGTCGGTGCCTGGAATAATACATGGAATTTCAATAAATATTTGTTTTTATTCCTGCGTTTTTCCTGATAGCACTTTGATATTTTTCTTACAGATTTTGCCTCCTGAGTGTGAAATGGTTTATAAAGATGGAAACTTTGTACAGAACGAGGAGGTTATAGAAATAGGTGAGAACCACTTCAGAATATTCTTGAATTTGGAAATTCAGATTTTTCTTCGCTTTTTCTGCCATATTGCAGTTAAGTCATGACTAGCCAATTGTAACTGGTGGAGGAAAACGCAGTACCCAATGAAAACCACTGCCCAACCCCGAGTCACTGGCAACTTTCTCACATACCCCAGTTGAATCCTGGCTGGTGACGGATGGTTAGGCAACGTTTTTTGCCAGGTAGTCCAGTTCTTGACATAGTCATGCTATTCTGTTATTTTTCTGCTTAAGAAATAATTTTGAATGGGCAAAAATCAGCATTTAACCTTGGCAGTGATAGGAAATCATAAGCAGTCAGTGGCAACACCTTAGACCACTCAGCCATCGGGATTGTTCCTAGGACCTTTGGCGCTGGTTAGAGGCAGCTATAAGTCAATAGCCACACCTTAAACTATTCAGTCAATGAGGCCAATTTCGTTTCTCTTTTCCTAAATAGTTTATTTCTTTTTTAACAATTTTCTCACGATTCCCTTTTTGAAACCCAAGTGGTATTTGGGCCAATTGCTTTGTATTTTTTCTACGTCGTTTATTCTCAACAATTGCCTCCTGGTTCCGTTTCAGGCCAGCAGAGGGCGTGGTTGCTGCAGCAGCTGAGATACGACTTGGAGTTTCTCCGCCAGCAAGGCTTTCAGGACTACAGTCTACTCCTAGGTTCTCATGAACTAAACCAGGACGAAAAGAGCTTGGCACTGGGACAGGTCGTATCACGAGTCAGAAGGTACAGCAATTATATATACGGTGCCAACATTTAATTCCTGCACTACTTTGTACCTTAAAGCTTTAAATAGAACTTACAATTCTAGTCAATGAGCTTTTTAAAATGTTCAACAACTCCACTTAAATACATTCCTTCAGAAAAAGTCTTAAAATTAGGTGTGTGTTTTTTTCGAAGGAGTCCAATGCATCTACAAAAGCAACTTAACCCTTTCGCTGCTGGTTGCTAATTTGGTCAACACAAAATGATGACAAAAAGCTGAAAAATGACTGAAACCATTGCAAATGGGTACTCGTCAGGGTACTTTCAATGAATACCAACATGACAGGGTCAAGATGATTTTCATATTTGTTTTTGCTTTTTTGTGCATTGGGCGAAAGTAACCTCTGCAGCAGATGGGTTGAAGGTGCTGTGTATAGAAGCAAGTACATCTTTGGGCTCCCTGCAAGAATCTGAGGAAGCCCCAGGAGAATTCAAGGGAGCTCCTGGCTCTAGCTAATTTCGAGCCCTGCTCTCTGATAAATTCCTTATGTTAATTCTGGTCAAAATTGAGTTCATATTCTATCCTATTTCAGATCACTGCAGCCTGTTACTACAGAGGCCTTTACATTATGGAGGAACATAAAAATCTCAAATGTTGAAAACAACGAAAATAAACAACAAGATATTCTATTGCCAAAGTCAAGTTCAACTATCACAGCTGATTTAGAAAACGCATCGCATGATGGGCAGCCAGAGGCGACATCTAGTGGTAGCAATTCAAACTATGAAAGGACACCTAGTGGTGAAATGTTGAACCAGAAAGTTAGACGATCACAGGAAGAACTCGAAGGGGAACAAATTATCAATGTGCCAAATCATAGCAGATCACCTGGTGGCCAGAATTGGAACCAAAATGAATCGAATACACCATCTTCCACACATGATACAGTTCAAAATCCTACGGGGCCAAATGATACCGAAAAGACAGACGGCGGACTGCTTAACCAGTCACCACCAGGTGGCGCTGTGGTCAAAAATAGGACTAATCGTGGATCTCTTGTGGGTCCTGTGGAAGCGCAAGGACAGAATCGAAGACTACTCCCGAACTTGCGAAATGGCATCCACATTATCGATGGACCCCATCACAGATATTTCCTAGGAATAATCGACTTTTTTACTACTTTCGGAGCACGGCAGCGGTGTGTCAAGATCTTGAAGGACATTAAGTTTCAGTGTGGCGACCATTCTACTACCCCACCCAATGCCTATGCTAGACGCATGATACGGTTTATTCAGGACCACTCTGCATGAGATACATATGTACTTTCATTATACCTTTAGATAAACTCTGTATCACATGCCAGGTGCATGATACGATTCCATATCACATGCCAGGTGCGTGATACAATTCGACCAGGATCACTCTGCAATAGATAAATATGTACTTTTAATATACCTTTATAAGAAACGTTATCACATGCCAGGTACATGATACGATTAATACAGGCCCACTAAGCATGAGATAAGTATGTACATTTAATGTACCTTAAAAAGAAACTCTGTATCACATGCCAAGTGCATGATACGATGCCTTGCCACATGCCAGGTGCATGATACGATGCCTTGCCACATGCCAGGTGCATGATACGATTCAGTATCAGGTGCATGATACGATTCCGTATCACATGCCAGGTGCATGATATCAATACATTTCTGTATCACATGCCAGGTGCATGATACGATTCCGTATCATATGCCAGGTGCCTGATACAATTCATACAGGACCACTCTGCAATAGATAAATATGTACTTTTAATATACCTTTATAGGAAACTTTACCACATGCCAGGTACATGATACGATTTCATATCACATGCCAGGTGCCTGATACGATTAATACAGGATTAATTGCCTGGTACTGAAAGAGCTGATTTGCATAACAGTAGTGTCTGACTGGTCTAGGAGCTATTAGCAAGGGTGGCTCATCTCTCTTGGCTATGTACATTGTGCCTGATATTATTTATACGGTTATCATCACTAGAAAGTATTTGCAGTTCACTCCTACTATGATTACTTGTGATCTGACTGTATTTGCGCTGTCTTTTTACTATAATCATTATCAGGAGCAGACTTGTAGAATTATTATAATCAAACTGTATCATTGGACTATTTGCTGCATATACTATGATTTTTTACTGTTTTTTCAGCATACTTGTACTTGAATTGTTATAGGATTATTTGTGTAGTGACTTAAACTATTATCATTATAGACTGTATTGGCACCCAACTGGGAGCATGTTGAATAAGTGCCATCTAAGGATAGAAAGGAAACTAAGACTGAGAAATGTTTATTCTTTAGTGTTTATTTTTTTTCATTTTCCAATCATCGATTACAAGTTAAATAAGCGTTACACTAGTTAAGATTTGCATAAAATAGATACACAGTATCAAAATATGATCACATTAAGTGGTGTTAGGGCATGATAAAAAGTCATTTATAGACCATCACGAATGCCAGTTCTAAATCTAATACAGCTCTTTAAACAATTGGAATACCTTGCATTTATCCATATATATATATATATATATATATATATATATATACATATATATATATACATATATATATATACATATATATATATATACATATATATATATACATATATGTATGAATACATATATGTATGAATACATATATGTATGAATACATATATGTATGAATACATATATGTATGAATACATATATGTATGAATACATATATGTATGAATATATATATGTATGAATATATATATGTATGAATATATATATGTATGAATATATATATGTATGAATATATATATATATGTATGAATATATATATATATGTATGAATATATATATATATGTATGAATATATATATATATATGTATGAATATATATATATATGTATGAATATATATATATATGTATGAATATATATATATATGTATGAATATATATATATATATGTATGAATATATATATATATATATGTATGAATATATATATATATATGTATGAATATATATATATATGTATGAATATATATATATATATGTATGAATATATATATATATATGTATGAATATATATATATATATGTATGAATATATATATATATATGTATGAATATATATATATATATGTATGAATATATATATATATATGTATGAATATATATATATATATATGTATGAATATATATATAATATATATGTATGAATATATATATATATATATGTATGAATATATATATAATATATGTATGAATATATATATATATATGTATGAATATATATATATATATGTATGAATATATATATATATGTATGAATATATATATATATATATGTATGAATATATATATATATATATATGTATGAATATATATATATTATATGTATGAATATATATATATATATATGTATGAATATATATATATATATATGTATGAATATATATATATATATATGTATGAATATATATATATATATATATGTATGAATATATATATATATATATGTATGAATATATATATATATATATATGTATGAATATATATATATATATATATGTATGAATATATATATATATATATGTATGGATATATTATATATATATATGTATGGGGATATATATATATATATATGTATGGATATATATATATATATATGTATGGATATATTTATATATATATATGTATGAATATATATTATATATATATGTATGAATATATATATATATATATGTATGAAATATATATATATATGTATGAAATATATATATATATATAGTATGAATATATATATATGAATATAT
>OZ012695.1:2382645-2428244 GCA_963942565.1 Maea johnstoni | reverse complement strand
AGAAAGAGGGATCAACCATCTTGTTTATATAAGCTAGGGGGTGCCACATTACTGACATTTCATGAAGAACACTAATATTGCATTAAATTGATATTATTCGACAAAAATCTCCCCAATCAGAAATTTTCCAAACTTGCTGAAATTGTTCTCAGGACCATACATTTTCAAGAAACGATTTCAAAACTAGGGGTCAACCATCTTGTTTTCAAGCTAGGGGGCGCCACATTACCGACATTTCATGCAGAATAATTCACTTATTCAGGAAGTTGATGAAGTTATAGAAAAGATCTACACAATCAGAACATTTCCAAACTTGTTGAAATTGTTCTTAGGACTATATATTTTCATAAATCAATTTAAAAGCTAGGGGGTCAACCATCCTGTTTTCAAGCTTGGGGACGCCACATTACCAACATTTCATGCAGAACACTTCAATAGTGCAGGAAGTTGAAGTTACAGAAAAAGACTCCACAATCAAAAAAATTCCAAACTTGCTGAAATTGTTCTTTGCATCACTTTGTGGAATATGCTGTCTGAGTACGCTGCAGCACCAACCTGGAAAATCATTTCCTTATCTTCAACTGGAGTTAATTTCTTCTGTTTTTTGGAGTTTTTAAGTGGAACTTATAAACTCCTTTGCTACAGCCCACGTTTTTTTGGACTAATTGTGTCTAAGGGGATTCTTGGCGAATTTTGTGTGCGAATGATCTAAGCCGTCGTCTTTTTCATTTATGTGTGTGCTTTTTTTTTTGTGACCTTATATATTTTTCTTTGTAAATTTTCACTTTTTGTTTATATATGTCTTCTTTTGAATGTTTATTTTGACTTTGTTCCTCTGGATGTTTTTTTCACGACGTATTTTAAAGCTTGCATCTAACGTTTTTGGGACCAGTTGGTGCTGCCATCTATCGTCTGGTTTTGAGTTTAAATTGTGTGCTTCTGCGTGATCGTTCGTATGCTTCTTTGTATGTGTTGTAAATGGTAGCTGTTGCTGCCATCTATTGTCTGTAGTGGGAATTATAATTATCGTGGTGCGGTAGTCGTTGCTCGTTTGTTTTTAGATTTGTGTCCTGGTTTGTTGTGCGTCTATAGTGCGGGAGTTTTAGTTTTTGTTATATTTTTTGTTTGATTGGTGTTTTATTTTGTTTTTAAGTCTATTTTTTGGAAACTTTTTTCGTTGCGCATGGTTGTGATGGGGCCGTAGCGGTTCCGCTCGCTCCTTTTCGCTGGTCGTCTCCAAAGCCAATCAGCGTCCAGTGTGCTAATTTTATGCCCATTACCGTTAGGTAGAGGGCCACCTATTCATATACCTGGCAACTTTGAATTGGCAAAACTCGGTTATTGCGCAGCTATGACCGCTTTAAAGTGTCTTACCTTACTAATTTTGTTGTGAATAACAAGGTTATCGTATTTTTTATAACTATATGTGGTTATAGTCGCTGTTTCACGTGTGCGACTTTCGTGATCATCGCTCGCTCTTCGCATCGTCCGTATACGTCATCAAATCACGTGTCGCGCTTCGCGGAATACCATGTGGTCGTTATTGGGATTCCCCCTCGTGGGGCATCCCCCATTCCACCTCGAGGGGGAATCCCAATAACGACCACATGGTATTCCGCGAAGCACGCACGTGATTTGATGACGTATACGGACGATACGTACTGCGATGATCACGAAAGTCGCACACGTAATTCAGCGACTATAACCACATATAGTTATAAAAAAGACGATAACTTTGTTTTTCACAATAATATTAGTACGGTAAAACACCTTAAAACGTTCTTAGCTTGCCCATTCAAGCGCGGTTAGCTACCGGGCTTATCGGGAATTTCCAACGTGGGGCATCCCCCATGTGTTTAGATCCGCCATTTTGAAAACGGCAGATTTTGCGGTCTCCTCTCTGCACTTCACACGATCCAAATAAATACTTCCCGTGGTTGGATCGTAATGAATAAAACATTTCCTGAAAGCCAAGACACATATCTATCTACCAATGTCAATTTTATATTTGTTTAATCGGCGATTAATATAATAGAGTCATGATTCGAAATAGGTGCATTGCTTACGGCCAACGGATTTCGAAATCGAATTTGCCGTAAATACTAAACAGTGCCTGACAACTGGTGTTGGAGTGTGTTGACCATCATGTTTGAAGCCTTCGAAAAAGGCTATAACTGATGGTACAACACAAAATAAAGACACCATAAGGAGGACAACAAGGTAGGCAATCGATATATGTTTTTATTTTTATTTCTATTGTAGATTTTTACTGCTCTGGGAATTTTAGCTCTGTGTTGTTGCGCCTGAAAGTTGGCGAACTTGGGAGTGACAAAATGGCGGCCACAAATCTACACTTGCTTTTTATGTTCAATCGTTGATTTGTGGTGCAAAACATGATCGTTTCTAAACAGAAATTACATGTATCGATTGAGGAGTTTTCAATTATATTAGATATCAATGTTTTACAATTAATATTTTCTATTTTCATGTGTTTATAGCGCTCTAACTTTGAGGTAGTTGATCTTTTGGAATTCCTTTTGAAGCGCTTTCAGAATTCGTTTCTGGCCAAGACTTATTTGCATTCCCTTTGCTTTAGTATTGCTCATGATAAATTAAAACAAGTAAACACACATTCTGGCCAAGACTTATTTGCATTCCCTTTGCTTTAGGATTGCTCATGATAAATTAAAACAAGGAAACACACACTAATTTTCATATTATATATCAGTTTTTAATAAGCATTATAAATATACCATTTTCGAAAAGAAATACTTATGTGCAACTTGAGGTATTTCAGGCTAAAGTAGGGCTAATGCATTTTAAATACCTGATTTTTCATTTATTTTAAATCAAAATCAGCATGCTCTCTGCAAAACCTTAGGTTTACACTGATCAGACATAATATATTCTAAAAGTAATATCTACAAAAAAAACATAATTAAAAAGAACAAGAACAGTAGTTTCAGGCAGTATTTTTTATTTCAGATTTTTTGTATGATATTTTGCCTTTTATGGCTGGAGGGAGTTGCAACCCCCTGACAGCGCAACAGCAGTGCAACATAATTTGTTGCAAAAAAAACAATCCAGTTTGAGCAGAGAAATACATCCCCTTGAACCGCAACGCCATAGGCACAGCATGCTAGCACCTAGGGTATGTGTGCCGCGGGTTACGCGGTGTAGCCTTGGTCACGTGATCTGATCTGTGCAATTAGCATGCAGCATCCTTTCTAGGTCAGATAGTTGCCAAGGAGATGGGAGGCAGCGACATTTTATGATGCATGCAGAGTGCCCGATCCCGGTCTACTCATCTCAGGTTTGAGGGACAAGCCCCCGTCTGGCAATTCAGCGTGTTAAGGGTTAATGGCGATTGCCATGTTACATACAATGACATTATTACATTCTAAGAGTTCATTTTTTGCCTGAATAGTCTATTTGCACATTTATGATATTCTGGGTGCTGGCGAGATACTGCGTTTTGAGAAACCCAGATTTCGAACTCCCCCTTTCTTTACAATAATTCCAGTCATTTTTCAGGTGTTCTGCATCATTCTGTAATGGCCAAATTAGCCACCAGTAGTATAAGGGTCAAACCTTTTATTATTTTTCATAGGTGATCGGACAAGTCTGTAAATGTCATCCTGCAAGAGCAACATCATAATGCAAATAAAGAACATGGGAGGACGATTTTCGGAGCAAGAAAACAACTTCTATTCAAAAATGTTTCTGTTTTTTCTTTATTTATCGACATAGTATTTACATCTGTGTCAGATCACCAGGTGTTACTGGAGACGACTTGGTAAAAAGCAGAGATTCATTATTCTATCAGTTCAACGTGGCTGTTATATATAACATAACATCACTGAACGACCGACTCAAGTTCTCTAAAGTAGTGGTGGTAGTCAGTTTAAGTTTTGGAGAATCTTCTCTCCAAGATAAAGAGCTAAATTTCCTTTAAATGACATTGACATCAGGGCTCGAAATTAGCTGGAGCCGGAAACTCCCTTGAATTCTCCTTCAGCTCCCTCAAATTTCTACAGGGAGCCCAAAGATGAACTGTTCTCTATACACAACTTTAACCCTTCTAAAGATACTTTCGTCCAAAACTCAAGGATGCAAAGATTTTAAGCCCTGTCATGTAGGTAGCTCTCATGTGTTCTTAAATTCAAATTTCTTTAACGTTTTTATCGAAGTGATGTATAGTGAGCAGGTGCTCTGTGCCTTTTCATATTTGTATCTGTGTTTGATGCTTATATGATTATGACTTATGGTTCCTGTGTGGTGAGTCGCTAGCCTCGTTGAACGGTAACCAAACACAATACAGTTATCGATCACATTCACACTAACATAAAGGATTACAAATCTGTTAGCGTCCTAAAAACCTACTATTCGGACCATGACCAAATATTTATACAAGTGTGATAATATATAACTAACACAAAACTAGTTCATGAATCAAGAAAAATAAATGAGGGCAAACTACTAGGCAGGCAAAATATTAAACATAATCCTAAATACTACCAAAAAACCACCACAAAAAAACCAAATTAAAACGTTTTACAATTTACCAAAATTTAAAAACAAAGCTACTAAAAATTTAAAATGACGAAAAATTAAAAGATTAAGGAAAAAGAAAAACTCATAACGCCATTGGCGTTTCTCTTGTTATTTATTTTTATTGCCATACCCCTTATAAGAGCTGAAGGATGGGAAGGCAGCGAAGGTCTGTTCAATTTCTACTGAGATATATTGCCTTCCTCTGACATCCCAACCAATATAAGGAATTGAGGAAATACAATATTCCATGTGTGCTAATTAACCAGGTACTTAGGATGGATAACATTGATCAAACCAAATAGGGAAAACATTTGTCCAGTGCATCCACAGATTTACAGTGAAACCACCAAAAAAGGTAGCAATCTTTCTTGGTATCCAGCCTATGTTTGTGGGGGTATCGATTCTATCAACCCTATCTTGCAAGGTGTTAAACTTTTTATCATCAAGGACCCCCTCATTTAACCATACCCTAATAACCTTTTTAGATGTACCCAAAAACAAGTGGTGCATGGAATCTATTTTTGACATTCTTATAGGTTCTAAGTATGGTAGCTCTATTAGGGGTGAATACTTTACACCAGTTTCAGTCAATTAACTCTTTTTCTGTTTGTGTTTGCGCTTTCTTCATTAACCTAGACTTCTTTCTGTGGTCTTGAAAGTTTTGTTCTGCCCAGTCACTAACATTAAACCCAGAATAATCCATACTAACCAACTGTGTCAGAAAATGGCTTTGAACATCCATAATTAGCATTATGCCCAAGAAACCCACACATCATTCTTGATGCTGGAATGTCACATCCCACACACATAGGCGACCTTTGTGTTAACATAGGTACTGAGCATGTCATTTGACGGAGTAGGAACCCCCTTTCCCATATCTCATTTAATTTATCAACCAGTGGCTGCAAACATGTTTAGTTGGAGGCTCTTTCCCCATGTGAGGAATGATTCCAATTAGCAAAACATTCTCAATGCTCCTGTCTTGGCAAGTTAAGAACCACAGCATGAGTAACCCCAACTGAATACTGAACATAGTCAAATGGCTGAAACCAGTTCAAATTATCCATTAGTCCATAGTGCCGTGGATGTGACAGAAATGAGTTTTTATCAGGTTGTTGAAACTCCTTCCATATTGTACCATCATAATCATACCAGTAACCACCCTGTAGGGTCTCCCTGTTTTTCCACTCTTCAAATCTACTTTCATAGTGAGGCCGTTTAAGAAATTGTTTCAGTGTTTCTTTAATAGGTTTATAACAGTAGGTTTTGTAAGGATACAAAACCTCTTTTCCTCCTGAAAGTGTGACTGTCTTAATCAAAATATTTCCACAAGCCTTTCTATGAGCCAATTGGCTTTGGTTTGGGTATTGAATATGTGAACATCTCTCTGATTGCAGTTTCCCCTCTACCTTCAATATGCAATCATCATATTTGTACAATGAGAAACACTTTGTACAAACTACAAATTTAGAATAGTTGGCCTCCTTCAACCCAAGGTGTTTCCACAATAGGTACATACTGACTGGAAACAAGCCACTTATAGCAATGCAAGTAGAAGCAGCTCTAATAACCCGCAGGAATCTCTTAGAATACATGCCATCACATTGTCAGGTATACTCCAAAATTGGTTTAATGGGTACTAAAAAATATGCAAAACCAAAGTGTGATTACTGTGGGGGAACATCATGATTATTCTGCCACCTCCTGCTCCTCATCAGCAACAGCTTGTACACTTCATTCTCATTAATCTAAAGGTGCATTGTCCCAGAGTTCAGATTATCTCTCAGTATCAAACCCTCTGTCAATGTCAGCTGCATATGTGTACCTAGACATATGTCTCTTGAAAACACATCGCATATTCTCAAGAAGTAACTGCTGGGTTTGCTCAATCTGTGCCTCACACCTTTCTGAACTGGACTCGTATATCTCTTCTCTACATGTCCACATATCATATAGATTCTTCTGTCATTTTGGGCCCATCGTTCTGGAATATATATATTTATATATAATTAAAAACTACTTTAGATTCAGCTACTAACCCAAGTCCAGTTGTAATTGAGCAGATGCCACATTGGCACCCTTGGGTGCTCATTCTTTTCATAACTCCAAATTGGCTGCCATGGTATGACTACGAAAGCTTTGCAAATTCTGGCACTTTATTTAATTCTAAGACAGCCTGGAAGCCCCTTCTGTGACAGAAATCCAAAGTTTGATGGTTTAAAAGCTGAGTATAGAGTTTAAACATTTTTAATTTGCATGAAATTTTGTTCTACATGCTGAAATTGCCTTACCATGATATAAGGTTTCCTCTATGCAATTATAACATATCAGCCTGACCAAACCATCCCAGACATGGAGGGCACAGCTGTCGGACTTTATATAGTACTGGGAGTAGTTTGGCGAGAACATTAATTAGTGAACAAAGGTGTATTCCAAACTTTGCAGTTCATTACAAATAGAGGGCAGCGCAGTAGATTTAAAAAATTTAGCCCTGGTGCTAAAGGCTTGAGGCGGGTCCGATTTCACAGTTTAGGTGGGGGTCGTCCAGAACATTCTCGTATCGGAACTTGGCATGGTGGCGGCATGTAGATTCAATTTCTGCCCTCTTGTTTAGCATGGTCGCTAGATTTGCTGTAGCTATCACCATTTTCTCTGTGAGGCAGACGTCACATCGTCGTGTCTCATTTGATTTGATATTGTTGGTTGCTGTCCTGAAGATCCCATATGTATTTGGATAGCTCGGTGTCGTTCTTGCAGCTCTTTGTTCGGAATGAGTGGGTGTGGCTGTAGTAGTGGGTCTTGAAGGGGCCCTCAGTTAGTCCATAATAGTGGCGAACTGGTTTGGGAGGGGCTGTGATGGTGGCTTGGTACACGACACATTTGGTTAGGCAAGTACCGCTTAGTGGGCAAGTGTCGGGCCTCCTGCAGTTGCATGTGCATGGACCTTCTGCAGGTGCAGGGTTGAGGATCTTAGCATTATGGCCGCTGATGATGGTGGCCATGTTGCCCATACAGCTGTAGCTGGTTTTTACGTTGTTTCTATTGAACAGCTTGTGGTATCGGTGATGGTGTGGGAAATGCTTATCCACAAGATCCAAGAAGTTCCTGGCAACGTTGGTTGGTTTCTCGGTTTCTTCTGTGGCGTGGAGTACTCCATGTTATGTCGGTGATCACTATTTTTAAGGGCATCTTCATAGACAGGTTTTGCCTCATTGAAAACTTGACTATCACTTGATGTGGAGCATAGCCTACTGCAGATGGCGCTCAGTAGATGCTTCAGGATAGTGGGTGGGTGGTTGAATTTTGTATGGATGTAGAGGGGTTCATTGTTTGGCTTACGGAAAGGCCAGTAGCGTCCTGTTGGCAGATCAAGTGTGACGTCTAGGAAGTCTGTTTGATGCAGAAGGATCTCAACAGTCACAAGCAGGCCACAGTCTTCAAATGTTTGGATAATGTCCTTTCTTGCCCTGTCGGATTGGGGCCCAGATAGTTTAAAGGCAGCTAGACCATCATCTCTGTATAGGCCAACTTGGTCTTTGTTGAACTTGGAGGACAGTAGGTGGAGAATATAAAGTCCGACGAGCTCACATATCTCTGCGCCATCGAAGCTCCCCATGGTCACATCGAACAGACTCTCATCTTTCTTAGTCCTAGTTGATTTCTCATAGAAGAGTAGGGACTTTCTAGAATGCCAAATAATGGATTCTTGTTGTTCAATGATGGCGCTTATATATATAAATATGAATTTATATATATATATATATGAATTTATATATATAAAAATTTATATATATATATATAAATATATATTTAAGCGCCAATGTGCCTTTACTCATCCATTCATTCCAGTGCCAAAAAATCCAGAAAACTTATTTTACATAAACTTTGAATAAATATTATTTCATCATAAGACTCAAATATGAATTTCCTAATTTCCATCATGTTTTCTTTATGTGTAAAAAGATTATATATTGAGCAATCAATGCAGGAAAACAACCACATATACAACAATTTAACTGTGAACTGAGACATTTATTATTCAGCAAAATACAAAGCTTCCTTAAATGGTAGTCACACTATCTTTGAAAAGAAATGGCATGCGATTGCTACCTTCTTCAACCCTAAATAGTCATTTCTGAACCTACACTCACAAGGTTTTATTTTGTACAACCTCCATTGTACATTTCTTGCTTTTCACTTACTTATAATATACATTGTAACATGTTATTGCCATCTTACTTACAAAATGGCTTTTATATCTACCATTATTTGCCAGAAACAGGTAAACTCAATCATACTCCTCTTCAACCAGGCTGTGCTAAACTGATGTAGGCCACAACAAAAACTGTCACATATTGCTGCCCATTGTTTCTATTGTGCTTTGTTTCATACCTGTACAATGCAATCTTACTAGTATGTATTAAACGATGGCCTTAGTTGACTGAGGAAAATAAACAAAACATTTCAAAAACTAGAAATGTTTCCAGTATGTATATTCAAAGTTAACTGTCATTTAATGTTGTCGGTAAACATCCAATTTTAAACATCCTTAAATCAATTGTAAAATTGATGGTTTCTGTTCATTTACAGTGTAATGTGTAAACCTGCCAGTATATAAAAATCATAAACCATGAGTAAATTTAAGAATATGTCATGATTTGCTGATTTAGCCCTTAAGTAAACAGTCCATAAATTGCTATTTCCTTTCAAAGTGAACCAATGATTTAATGTGTAGTAAACCAAGATTATACATCATGATAGTTCATGTTTACCAAACTATTGTAAATCCCATATTTACTTGAAGTTAGACATTAATTCAACTTTAAAACCCAAGTACAAGAATGTTTAATGTACTATTCATTGAACTATGCATGCAGTACAGTGTTGACCATGTCCATTTCTATCTTCTATGACAGCACTCGCCAGTTGCATTCTGTGATCACTAACTTGTGATCGTTCAGTAACCTGCAAAGGGCACACCTTATGGTTACCCTAAGCTGGTGTGGCACCCTGCTTGCCTTATAAACGAGGGGGGATGTGTGGATATATCTACAAATACCATGCATTAAAAATATCCCTTGGTCCTCTTTGGATCTGAAGGCTCTGTTCTTACTCTCCCTCTTTTTCTTCTTTCACCTAGAATGATTATGCTTTTATTTGTCATTGTTCTTCACTGTACATGTAAGCTAAACTCCCTACTCGGATCGGATGGGAGTATTAAATACAAATTAAAAACCAAGTGGCTTTCTAAGCGGTGAGCCTGCACAGTAAGTATACAATGTATCAACATATTGCAATAAAGTAGCCAGTAGTAAGATAATTAAATTAATATTCGTGTGATGTGATTGAAATAATGCATACGTCACCAACTCATGTTAAACTTTTGTAAGAGAGGGATTTTTAAATGGAAAACGTGGTGTCTGTCTTTTTCGACCTAGAAAAGGCATATGACACCACTTGGAAATATGGAATTATGAAAGATTTACATGATATGGACCTACCTTTACCCCTTTTTATTCAAAACTTTTTATCTGAAGGGAAATTTCGAGTCAGAGTAGGGACATCCCTCTCTCAAGGCTTTGAATTTGTTGTGTGTTGTTTCCAGTACCGACGGGGGGTGGGGATCGTATCGTTCTTTTAGTACTGTATAAGGCCCTTGTTCGTTCGAAGCTAGACTATGGATGTTTTATTTATGGAGCAGCATGTAAATCTTATATCTCCATTTCGGGCCAAGACTGGACACATCCTCTTGTCCTCTACAAACTGGAATGCCTCAATTGGCTAGTACAGTACCAAGAGTAAAGGATATTATGTTACTGGATTCCCAGTCATGTTGGCATTAGGGTTAATGAAAAGGCAGATGCTGCTGCCAATGCTGGTCTTTTGAGAAGAGTCACAAATGTTCCCATTCCTTATGGTGATTTAAAAAAAAAACATCAATGTCCTTTTAAAACGCAAATGACAATATCAGTGGGATGAGGCTTTAAACAACAAACTACATGAGATTCATCCTCAGTTGGGTCTTTGGCCTGGAGATACTTGAATCATTAGGCGCGAGGAGAGTGTTTTAACAAGAATTCGAATTGGTCACACTCATTTGACTCACTGCTGCCTTTTGAAAGGGGAAGATCCTCCCCAATGTATAGGATTGTCATTTGACAGTCAAGCATATTTAATTTGATTGTGTTGATTTTATTGAATCTAGAAATAGACATTTTAATGTAAATAGCTTTAGGGAACTCTTTGAAAAGGTTCCTCCAGACAGCATTTTATCTTATTTACATGAGATTGGCCTGTTTTACCGATTGTAAAACCTTTTAAGAATTTATAGTTTCTTTTGAAACAACCTAGTGTATGGAAATTATATTTTGAAGTTGTTCATCATTTTGTGATCATTTTTATTCATCTATTGCTTTGTTATTGTTTTTAACAATAACAAATGATCATTTTTACGCAGCTTTTATGGCACTAAATGGCCTTTGTGTGCCGATGTGCCTTTAAGCAATCATTCATTCATTCATTTAGCATGTTAATAATTGTTCTCCAACAAATTAGCAAATAGGCTTATTGTTAAAATAAAAGCCTTTTCTAAATTAGATAACAGTCATTTATGGAATTCTTCAAGATTGAATTTTCCAATCTCCTCCGGTTGTTCTCATTTTCCCCAATGTTTCTGTCCAATATTTCGCAAAGGATGGTCAGATAGTCAAATAGTTGTGATATCCAAAACCAGTGTAATTTTCATTTGGTTTTCACAATTTAGTTAAGGTGATAATTCAGTACAGCATGATCATCACCACTAGGTGGTGTCTTTGGCTGGCCCCTAAGCATGGATATCAAAACAAAAGATTGCACATGAGGAGTGGTCGCCCGCCACGAATCTCGACCTAGCAACTCTCTATTGTGGTACGACCATGAGAACAAAGGGCAGGACCCTTTGGGCCCTCTGTGTTAAATTGGTCCCAAACAACATGGGTGTCTGCTTTGACCATGCATATTCCTTCGAGACCATTTTGACCAACATTTTCATCTTATTATTTGGCTGAAACTGAATAACGATACGGTCTAAGAAGCTATTGTTTTAGAATGTGACAGATATGAATCCCCTTTAGGTGCAAGGTCATTTCATAAGTACCTCGTATTATGACAGGACCTGAAAATCAGCATTAACTACCTACACCACGTGCTGTTAGTAATCTTGAGGCTGATGGGATCTTTCAAAAATGTTTTTTACATACTTATCGTGCAGATTCCTGGTTTAGGTAGGACCTTGCACCTACCTTAAGACAAACATATAATATCTGACATAGACAAGACGTGTATTCACAGACAAACATATAATATCTGACATAGACAAGACGTGTATTCACGTAGGACATGTACAAAAATATATATTCATTTTATACAAATTTATTATATAATTCATCGTATACTGGACCCCAAACTTCTGTGAATATTTGTTTTTGGCTTAAATTGGCTTGCTATTCTTCTATCTTTAATTGTCTGAATAAAGATCTCTTTACATCTTCAATATGGTGTTTTTTACCATTTTTCCTATTGTTGAAAATCGTTACTTTTGCACATAGAATTATTTTATCTATTATTTCCTCCGCATTTTGTCTGCCAAAAATTTAATCTGTGCGATAGTTTCACAGTTTTTCGGGTTTTGTCCTTAATACATTTCTCTATATCATTCCATAAATTTTTTACCTTACTGCATTCAAGGAAAGCGTGTTTAATATCCTCCGTCTCAGTGTAACATAATAGACATTTATTTGAATCTTTAATTTCCATTTTATTCAGAATATCATTTGAAGCAGTCCTCGTTTGTAGAATTTTGAATTGAAGATATTTTTGGTATGCGTTTTCCTTTAATTTTGGAATTTCCTTGAATGCAGTTTGTATTACTCTATAATTTATCTCTTTATTAAGAATTTCTTCCCATTTTTCTTTGACTCCTTTAAAGGTGTTCCCATTGTATACCATCAATCTGTTATATATGTTGCTACATCTTTTTATATTCAATCCCGTTTCAACAAGTATTCTGGGTAGAAATGGTCCAATTCTTTTACCTCGATTTTCTTTATCTTGCATAAGTAGTCTAATCTTTTTACTTAATTTGAAATAGTCTAAGAAGTGTATTTTAAGTCCTTTTTCTACCATTTCACCTCTTGTCAGCACTTCTCCATTTTTATTTAAGATATCATTCACAGTGTGGTATCCCCTTTTCTCCCAATTGTTTCTATATCCTAGTTCAAAAATACTGCTATACCAAAGTGGGATATTTTGTACCTGAATCACTTTATTATATTTGAAAGTTTCATTTAACCTAATGATACCTCTCAACATGTCAAACCAGAATTTGTTTTTCAACAAAGAGAGATCTTTAGGGAAATTTTCGCCGTATTTAAGTACTTTCAATATCCCATATTTTATTGGGAATTCCGCCCACCCTAGGCCTTGGTTTGCTAGGCGTTTTATCCAAGAGACTTTTAGTGATAAATCGAACATTCCGAGGTTTGTGAGTTTTAGTCCTCCTAGAACAGGGAGTGTTTCCATTATTTCTTTTCGAAATTTCGGGGTTTTCTGACCCCATAAAAAGTTTTTGAAATAATTTTTACAATTTGTTCGTAAGTAGGCTTTTGATTATCATTATTTTCCCATATGGTGTCAGGTTTCTGGCATTCCATGATCCAATTAATTTTTTAATTTCTCCTAGGTTTTTTTCTATATTTAAGTCGGTAATATTATTAAAATTATTGATATCGTATATAATCCCTAGTGATGTAAATTGTTGTGTCCAGTCCAATTTTAGGTCTTTACAGAGTATTGTCCCGTTGTCCCTCCACCCCCCAAGTTTTACTACCTTAGTTTTTTCTTTATTTACTTTTAACCCACTCACAAGTTCAAAGTCTTTCAAAATCTGCATGCATTTTCTGATATTGTGCTCTTTTGCACTCATAAATAAAGTGGTATCGTCCGCATATAATGATGTGAAGTGTTTTTGTTCGAAAATGGTGATGCCTTCTATTTCTTTATCTGACCTGATTGCCTCTGCCATAATCTCTGCTGTTAATACGAAAAGGTAAGGGGACACAGGGTCCCCTTGTCTACAGCCTCTTTCTAAGATTTTTTTTTGGATAAGTGACCATTTTCTAATACTTTAGAAGTTGACCCTAATTGAAGTGATTCGATCCATTTTATCGTGTTACTACCAAAGTTAAACAAAGTTAAAGTTTTAAAAATAAAGTTCCATGAAAGCGAATCGAATGCCTTCTCGAAGTCGATAAGAATTATCAAGCTATCTAATCTCCGGAGTTCGCATTCATTTATTATATCATATGTTAGTCGTGAATTTTCCCCTATAAACCTGCCATTTATAAACCCCTTATGATCATGGTGTATTAAATTTGGTAAATATTTTTAAATTCTATTAGCAATTATTGCCGAAAAATCTTTATATATTGAATTCAATAGAGTTATGGGGCGCCCAATTTTTGAGGTTGTTCCTTATTTTACCCCCTTTGGGGATGCAGGTAATTATTCCTTCTAACTGGGCTGGATTTATTTTATTTTTATCTCGATATGAATTTAACAGCTGTAATAAAAGTATTTTAATATTTGGCCAAAATATTTTTTAAAATTCATTACTATATCCATCTGGACCGGGACTTTTATTATTTTTGCTTTTTTCTATAGTATTATATAATTCTTCTAATGTTATTTCTTTCTCAATATCCTCTCTTTCACTGTCATCTAATTTTTTTAGTTTTTTTTAATATGTTTTAGAGTTGTATTTTCTATCGCTATATTCTTTTTATTTTTAAATAATGTTGCATAAAAATTGCGGATTTCTTCTAATATATCGTCTGGTTTATTTATTACTTTTTCTCCATGCTTAAGTTCTCTAATATGTTTTGATATAATTTTTATTCTCTAGGTTTAAAAAAAACTTTGTAGGTTTTCCCCCTAGAAATCTTTGTTGCCACCTGGATCTGACCAGAGCCCCCTCTAATTTATACTGCCTTATTTCTTCTAACTGATTATTCTTATCTTTTAATTGTTGTTTCCAAGCTGCGTTTCCAATATAAGATGTTATATTTGATTCTAACTCTGATATTTCTTGTACTAATCAACCTTCATCTTCGTTACTTTTCCTCTTTTTTTGCCCCAAAAGATATTAAAATATGTCTAATCTGTGCTAATAATACCTCCCAAAGTACATCTATTTCAATTATGAAATCAATTTTGTTGTTTTTATAATTTTTTTAAACATATTCCTGGTTATACGGTGTGCAGGCATAAGTACAAGTTATGAGTTCTATTTCTTCTTCAATTTTATTTTGTAAAGTTTGATCTGTTAATAATGAATTATTAAGTTTCCAATTGCCTTTTCCTTTTTTATATTTACTAATGATTAAATTTAAATTAATTGGGGAGTGGTCAGACCTATAACAATTCTTAATATTCGAGTCCCCATATATATCTAGCGAAGTTACTTAAATTAGGAAGAAATCTAATCTCACCATTTTATTGTAGAACATTTGTCTCCAAGTAAATTTTCTTTCATTTGGATGGTCCTGCCTCCAAATGTCTATCAAATCTAATTTATTCTTATATTCTGTTACTATTTTGTGGGCTTTTGGGTTGTTCATTTTTTTATAGTTCAAAGTATCTTTTATAAAATTATTAATTAAATTCCAATCCCCCGTTATAATTAAATTTTTTATAACCATATTCTCTACTTCTTGAAATAGTTGTTTAAAAAAAATTGGGGAATCGTAATTTGGGGCGTAGATGTAAAAATCTAGCAATATCCTGTATTTCCATATCCAATATTATGTATCTGCCTTCGTTCCCTATTTTTGTTTCATGTATTTTCCACTCAAAATTATTATCAACTGCAATTAATACTCCACCTGCATTTCTTTCATGACCAGCAATAAAGTAATTAATATTCCATTCTTCTTTTAACCCTTTCAAATCTTCATTTACTAATTGCGTCTCCTGTAGACATAAGACATTCACTTTTTCTTTTTGTGCTTTATCAAAAAAATCTAATCTTTTCATTTTTTCTCGAATTTACTCTTTTTGTATCATTTCCATTTAGTTTTAAAAGGATTCTCTTTGATTACTCTAAAAAATTCATTAATACTTTTGAACCCTATTTGAAGTATGTTTTTGTATGTGTATGTACTCACCATATGCGGACGACTTCTTAATGCATTTAAAAAAGTTTTTTTTTTGACTTAGAATTGAGAATTTTTTTCGTAATATTTCATTTAATGTCTTAATCCTTATACTAAGTATGCATGCTGATTCAGAAAGGAAACAACGCTCGGACAGTTCGTTTCTTTTAATATAAATAATTGTGTAACTTAACTGATCTCCTATATATGTCACATGAATATAACAAAAAACACAAAATAAAACAATATAAACAGAACTCCTGCCAAACCCATGGCTGGATTGTTTTTAAGCAAGTGTGTTAGTACAACATAAACAAAAAACATGCCAACCCAATGGCGAAGCTGTGTTAATGTCAATATGAAGTTTGTATGACCAATGACAAGTGTAATAATAGTACATTTTGTAGTCATATCAAATGACAAATAATCTATAACCCCTACCCCTAGGAAGCGTGCTGATGTCAAGGCGAAATAAACCTGAACAAGTAATCTATACGCTCTGGTGATGGAGAGGTTTATAAAGTGAGAGCACGTATGTAAGGGTTTTCTCCTGTCTGAGCACTGGTCCCGTTTGTACTGAGTTATAGTATGACTAAGGGCGCTTTTTAACCTCTTTCACGTGTAAAGAGAAAGAAATTTTTGTTTTCCAAGTGTCCCCCTCTAACGGGAGGTAAAATTTTTAAATAAGATCTTTTTATGGTTTCTCACCTTAATGCTTGCCCACTTAGATTTTCGAGATTACAGTATGCAAAAAGGGTTTCTCACCCGTGTGTGTTCTCTTCAGAGACGTGTACCTCTTTTTAGTCTAAAATATGTAATTGAAAAAAGGTATGCAGTGCTTTTCGTGCTAGGTCAGACAGAAGATGAACGCTTCCCCGGGGGGGGGGGGGGGGGGGGCACTTGAGTATTTAGGGGGGCGCATACGTTCGTTATCAAAATTAAAAAGTACCCCTAAAGCACTGATTTCTGGCCAAAAAAGCACCCTTATTTTAATAAAAACGCTGACTTTTTCCGCTAAATAAACACCCCTTCTTTTATCAAAACACTGACATTGGATGAACGGGAACACGTATTTTAACTTTAGATTTTATAATCCTCTGCGTGTCTAGCGGCAATAAGTGGCGGCAGCAAACTCGGCAGCCCAGATACTTCGGGATTCACTCGGCGTCAGAGCCGCGTATATTTCGTGGATTGTAAGGGGATTTTGACCCCCATACTTCGTACCTGGGTACAAAAAAGTACCCTACTTTTACAAAATCGCGGACATGCGGAGGTCTTCAAAAAAGACCCCTTCTTCCGCGAAATACGTAACTAAGGTGCGGCCCCCCTCTGTACCTGAGTGCCCCCCCCCCCGGACGCTTCCTAGTGTTTTTAATCCTATTTGGATGTTTACACAGTTAAGATTTCAATTTGTTGTGTACGTAGGGCTAATAAAACCGCGTTAGGAGAGTCTGTACGCTTGGTATATTTACACTAAGCAATATATCCCTCTGGCTAGAGTGGCCCGACTTAATGATTTTTCCGAATAGTTCTTACAGATAGACAGTTTCCCAACTGTTTGGGATTTCACTAAGGGCGCAGGCTACTAACCTTATGAAATCAGGTGTCCCACTCTAGTGAGAGTGATCAACTTTTAACAAGATTTTTAGGTGATATCACACTCAATCGGGACTCTACTCGAATGCAGGACTAATGGGGTTTTGGTCCTCACAAACTCGCAACTGCGGTATACCCAGTACCGTAAAAGCCCTCCGACCCTACTTAAGGATGCCCGCACCAGTTTTATTTTTGTCCTTAGAATTTTGTAATTTTTGGATATGTTGTACCTTGTGGGACAAAACTAAAGGAAATGTAAAAATAAATTGGCTGTCTGGCCGATTTTTTTTGCTAGAGACGAATTTGTGATTTTGGAAAAGTGGCCATTTGGGAGGAAAAGGGCTGCCAAGTCACGCATTTTTTTATTTTCTGATCATTCGTGGTTGTTTATATGCAGAAAAAGTAAATCAGCAATCTTTATAAACGTAAATTTGCATGTAATTATTGGAGTAGATCCTCTTTCTGCTTGTGCAAACTGTATTTCAAACCCTACTTTATCTTTTGCACAAGCTAAAGTTGAACTGGAGGGGTTGAATAAAAAATAAGACCATTTTCTTTTCCCAGGTGAACTTAGCTTTATATATTTACACGATCACTAAATGGCTTTTACCTACTACCCATACTCCTCATATTTCATAACTATTACACCTCTATCCATTCCCCTTGAGACATGGATCCGTGCGCCGGCCTACATATTTTGGCGCATAGATCCATTCCTCTACCATACCTGCCTAACCTTTGCGCTGTGTTGCGCCCAGCGCCACTAGCTTCATACTACTTTCCATTCCTTTCATTTCCACTCCTATCATCTTGTATCGGACTTTCTCTAGTTTCGAATCCACTTGTGTTTAGTCATCTAAGGTAATAGTCATGTGCAGCAAGTGTGCATGCAAGTGTCCTTCATCAACAGATATAAATTAATACTTACACCCATTAATAGTGTAGCAGCAAAGGACCAGATTTTGGGATGGACCCCAGCCGGCGGTAGAACAAGCAGCATCATACATCAAATGAAAGCTAAGAATCTCAGGATTCAGAAACCGTGTGATGCCGGAACCAAAAAGTTGTACAACTGGGGATATCGCACCGTTTCCATGGCAACCTTTTTGAAGTAGTGAAAACAATGAAAAAATGCTCTTCAATTAAATTCTTGTTTGGTGGCCTTCATATCAATATTCCTCATTCAAATTTCTGTTGATAATTACCAAGGTCCTTGTCAAGTGAGATGACGTAAATTAAAACTTGAATATTTTTCATGCACTGAATGACCTCACAATTAGGGTACTTATGTAGAAACGGGTCAAAATTAACTATTTTTGGACTTAAAAGTTTTATTAAAAGGCACATATGAAGTTGTTCATACAGGAAGTACATATATTTGAGAAGTAGACACTATAAGCTTTCATTTGATGTATTATTAGACCCCAGAGGTCTAGCTTAAACGCCGGTCCTCGGACAATGCCAGGTAATAAAACGGCCGGTCCTATAATTTATTCTTTTCATCTGCCCACAATGTCCGATAACTCAAGTGGGTGGCACTTGACTTGCAGTGCACTACCAGCGAAGTAACCCACAGCAGGCACTGAGTTGTCAACCGCATTTGATTGACCTACATTGGGTCTCCACGGCAGCTTCACTCAGTGGGTGCCAGTGGGGTACCGGGTGCTTATAAATAGCTGCTGAAATTACAGGAAGTGCATTGGTCCACGTGTTGTCTACTTAATCACAACACCTGTGAGGAGTGGTCAGCTATTAAGAGGTAATTGTTTATGCTGCAGTACTTAGCAGTGCCAAACTACAGAAAATTGTTTCACATGGATTAAGCCAAAATGTTTCTTTGAAAATTTGAACACCAAGTTAGCATGCATTTACAAGTATTGAATTAACCTTTAAATGATGTTATAATCATTTTTAACACTTTCATATCTGATAGAAAAAAATAACACTTGACATATTTTCAAATATTCTGAAAATGGGAGAAAATGTCTGACAATATCTGAATAAAAATGGCACTAAATGGCCTTTGTGTGCCAATGTGCCTGAAAGTCCTCATTCAAATGAATGAAATGTATATTGTACTTTTTGCATATGTACATTTGGCGTGGAGTTTTTGGTGGGAACATTGAAATAATTTGAAATAACAGTCCAAAAAAATTGCTTTAAATATGCTTTATTTATTATATGTATTTATACATACAAATGTAGGACCGGTAAACAAATTGAAGGACCAGTAATCTACAAATATTACTGGTCCTGATGTCCTGTATTCGAAAAATCAAGTCTAAACCTCTGAGACCCCCTTGCACATTTTTGTATCAAACAATTGGCTTCATACAATTAGTAGCTATAGTGATGGCTACATACAGCAACTTAGTGAAAACTCCCCTAATGAGCACCTCATTCTAGTTGTATACCTTCTTAGCATTTTTTTCATTCAAATTACTCTTGACAGTTATTAAGGTCCTTTACTAGTGAAATCATTGAAGACAAATGTCAAAGATGTGTGTTATACTGATTGACCCCAACTTTAGGGTAAATATGCAGAAGCATGAAAAATCATATTTTTGAACCTTTTTTGTTTAAATAAAAGTATTGTATGAGATTTTGCAGGCTTGCAATAGATATTTTAATAAAGAAGACACTGTGAGTAATCATTTAATCATTATTGGACCCCTTCCACATCTTTTTAATTGGAATTATGGCGTCATACATGGTAGCAGTAGTATTAAAGGGCTACATACAGCAACTTGGTAAAAGCTCACCTAATGACTAACTCACTCTACTTTTGTGGCTTCTTAGCATTGATTCTCATTCAACGTACTCTTACCAGTTAATCAAATCCTTGTTTAGTGAAAACAAAGGTTATATTTGTGTTTGCACCTAGTGACCCCATTTAAAATCAGACCCCATTTTTATATTATATATACTAAAAACGGTGGAAATTTGATATGAGAGACGTATCAGTTTTAATAAGGCAACTGATGGATACAATCGTGAAAGTAGATCCTCTGACCTTCCATTTTATGTATCATTCACCTTGTTATATTACCTATTGTAAATATGCCTCAACATACTACTTTTAGAACTTGTTATAATAGGCTTTTTGACAAAAAATAACCGTTACTGCTTCATTCAGTTAGTGCTTCTAATCCTGTGATAGTCTTAAATGACTGGTGCCTTTGATGGATAAAAGGAACTGCCAAAAGCTGGCCAGTGTATTTACCTTCATTGGCCCCTAGATTCAGGGTATGTATGAACAATGCTGGTAAAAGCCTCTATTTCATCCGTATTTGTCTGTTACAAAAGGTAGGATAATGATGCCAGAGGTGTCTATATGCTGTTAATTGAATAAATAATACAGATAACTCAAAATGTAACTAGTATAATGATATATAGATGGTGTCATTCTATGCCTGTTTGATTGTATTTCAAAGATATCTAGAAGGAGCAATATTGATTGTCATTGGACATTTGTTGTGAAGTCTAAGGAAGATAATTGAAAATGATTGAAAATACTGGCACTACTACGATGCAGCCCTCTTAGTAATTTTCAACCCGTTACTGGTATGGTGATTGACTTATCGCAGCCTGCAGCAAATTAAAATGACTATTTGGAGTTTATTTATCAATTAAAAGGATATTTGACAGAAAAATATTGTTTGCATCATAATCCACAACTAACTTAGTTTGTGATGCGTTGCTTTATTCCTAAATTATTTTCAATAGTATCTTAGATCCAGACGGTTCTCTCAGATTAGAAATTTAAACATGAATAAGTTAGGGCAGCTTTTGAGATTAACTATTTAGATTTGTTACTTCTCCCACCCTGATTTTTTTTGGTTAGCTTTAATACAAAGTACATAATGCCTGAAAAGTCTTCTATTGCGGAACACATTTAAGGATCACAGATGCATCCTCCACAAAGGAGGTGGAGGAATTTGGAGTATCCAGCGAAAACCACCGTATTATCCCAAGTCACTGGCAACATTCTCTAATGTCTGGATGGGATTAGAACTCAGGCAGTGGTGAAAGACAGCTAGCAGCCTTTGGCAATGCCTTAGACCTCAACGCCATCAGGGCAGGCCACCTGACAAATGAATCATGGAGAGATCCCAAACATAGCTACCCCCTCTAACCATAAGTACCCTCCCCCAACCCCTATTCAAAGCTAAAAATGAAGCCCAGGTCAACCCTAAACATAGCTACCCCTACCCCTAATCCAAATCCATAATTCAAGCTGATCACAATATAGCTCACCCACAACCATATCACATCCCCCAACCCCTCCACCCTTAATCCACATACAATTAGACAAGTGAAGATTGTAACACATGACAACTGCAAACATATCTTCCCCCACCCCCAGACAACAAACACCCTAAGCCATACTTACCAATCTCAGCACAGGTCGTACACGCCATACCAAAACACCCCATATCAGTACAAGTGAATCATTTAGTGATTTCACAAAGGTCACCCTAACCACTCCTCATCCCCCCTTCCCTCCTCTCACCCCTTAAGCTGATCAATGAATCATTAAGAGATTGCTACCTGAGTCAAGCAAACACCCCTGCTACAACCCGCCTCACAATCCAACCTCCCCCTTGCAGTAAAAGCTGAATAGTGAAATATTGAGAAAACTCTTATTGAAAAATATCTAAAGCCTACAGTGCGGACATGCATCGGCACTAAATGCATGGGCATCCCAGGCATAATACACAACAACACACCCGATTGTCACATGGTTTCCTGGGCATGGATGCATGTATAACCTCAAAACAGTGTATAGCTTTGATTCACAAGCTACACGAGTCATTGATGTGCTTAATCTTGACATGCTATCGATGGGTTTTGTACAAGCAGGCACTGGGAAACATCCGGTCAACTGGTGCAGGAATAGAATGTCTGTACTTTTCAAATTTATCCTCATAATCAGACCAATGATGACTGTATAGGCTATCACTGAGCAGAGTAAGAGACAAAAAATATCAGAACCTCACATACAGAAAGGATTTTTTTTCTCTTTTCTCTTCATTAATTTGCACCGAAAACATGGGTGCTTTAGACAAGCATTTTGTGTATCAAATTCAATTGGTTTTGCTTGAAACATAAATAGCAGAAAGTAGTTCAGAGGAAAATGTTTCATCATTTTTTTTTATCTATGTTCTAAAGTTAAGCATTCAGGAAGTTCAAAAAAATATTTTCTCATTTTGTATTTAGTAAAGTGTCAAACCCTTTTCCTAATAGATAGTTTCTCCACATTAATATGTGGTGGTCCATGGTCCATTGTTATGAATAGCTCTGTTTGATAAAACGCACAACATGCATGTTTCTTCAACTTTTCATCCTGAAAATGTTACACCATATTTGGAGGGTACCATTGTGATGCTTAAATGTGTACCTCATCAGAAAACCCATTAAGCAGTAGATTTTTTATCTGAGAGAACCTCATGGATTTAAGATACTCTTGAAAGTAATTTGATAGGAATAAAGAAAAGCATCAACAACTATTATATTGAGTTTGATCTTTCCTTCAGATTTGCTTTTAGTTGGAAGATACCGTAATTTCGCGTGTATAAGACGCACCCGTATATAAGACGCACCCCTTGTCCAGGCCTTTAAAATGATGTATAGACCTTAGCTTTGTGTATAGTGCGCACCCCCTTTTGGGAATTATTGTAGGATATCAACTCCTCATGAATAACGCTAGAAACCCAGTAAAACGCATATTGAGATGAGTGAAATGTGACATCACCATGACATCAATGTGTATGACCCTGTGTCGGTACTCACTACCCATTGTCCTAGGCATGTCACATGGATTGTAATCAGTAAATTCTAGCGGAGAGTGGTTCGGTGATTACAATTCATCAATGACTAGGCAAACATCGATGGGCATTGTCTTGGCCGCCGCATTATAATTGTAATTGGCGATCTCCGAGTGGCCTGGTAACTCGATGTAAAACACCCTAGATTTCTAGCTTTGTGTATAAGACGCACCCCCTATTTGAGTGTAAAATTTAGTGTAAAAAAGTGCGTCTTATACACGCGAAATTACGGTAAACACAATTTAACCACTTTAATGTGCTGCAGGCCGCGGTAATTCAAACACCTCAAAAAAAATGTGTTGAATCAGAGCTGTATTATACTAGTGCCAGTTCTTTTAATCTAAATTAACTTTTTTAGACCTCAAAACAATTGTCCAATGATAATTCATATTGCCTCTTTAGATATCTCTGAAATACGATTAAAAAGACATAAAATGACACCATTTATATATCGTTAAACTAGTTACATTTTAAATTTTCTGTATTATTCATTATATCAACAGAATATCACAGGATAGAACCCTCTGGCATTATGATCCTACTTTTGTAACTGTCAAAGGTTTTACCAGCATTATTCATACACACCCTGACTCTAGGGGTCAATGAGGGCAAATACACTGGCCACCTTTTGGCAGTTCTTTTTATCCATCAAAGGCACCAGTCATTTAAGACTATTGCAGGTTTAGAAAGTACTAACTGAATGAAGCAATAATGGTTATTTTTGTGAAAAAGCCTATTATGATGAGTTCTGACAATCAATATTGCTCCTTTTAGATATCTCTGAAATACAATTAAACAGGCATAAAATGACACCATCTATATTTCATTATATACTAGTCACAATTTGAGTTCTCTGTATTATTTATTCAATAAACAGCATATAGACACCTCTGGCATTATGATCTTACCTTTTGTCACTGACAAACGCTGATGAAATAGAGGTTTTTCCAGCATTGTTCATACATACCCTGAATCTAGGGGTCAATGAGGGTAAATAATCTGGCCAGCTTTTGGCAGTTCTTTATTTCCATTTTATTCATCATAAGACTATCATAGGATTAGATAGCACTAACTGAATGAAGCAGTAACGGTTATTTTTTGTCAAAAAGCCTATTATGATGAGTTCTGAAAGTAGTATGTGGAGGCATATTTACAATTGGTAATAAAACAAGGTGAATGATACATAAGATGGAAGCTCAGAGGGTCTACTTTCACGGTTGTATCCATCAGTTGCCTTATCAAAACTCATACGTCTTTTATTATAACTAAAAGATCCAAAATATCAAATTTTCACCGTTTTTTGCATATAAAATATAAAATTGGGGTCACTCGGTGCAAACACAGATTAACATTTGTTTTCACTAAACAAGGATGTAATTAACTGGTAAGAGTATGTTGAATGAGAATCATTGCTAAGAAGCCACAAAAGTAGAGTGAGTTAGTCATTAGGTGAGCTTTTACCAAGTTGCTGTATATAGCCCTTATACTACTGCTATCATGTATGACACCATGTTTCCAATAAATAGATGTGGAAGGGGTCCAATAATGATTAAATGATTACTCACAGTGTCTTTTTTATGAAAATATCTATTGCAAGCCTGCAACATCTCATACAATACTTTTATTTAAACAAAAAAGGTTCAAAAATATGATTTTTCATGCTTCTGCATATTTACCCTTAAGGTGGGGTCACTCAGTACAACAGGACATTTGTCTTCAATGATTTCACTAGTAAAGGACCTTAATAACTGTCAAGAGTAATTTAAATGACAAATAATGCTAAGAAGGAACAAAACTAGAATGAGGTGCTCATTAGGTGATTTTTCACTAAGTTGCTGTATATAGCCATCACTATAGCTACTATGTATGAAGCCAATTTTTTAATACAAAAATATGCAAGGGGGTATGATAATATATCAAATGAAAGCTTATAGTGTCTACTTCTCAAATATATGTATTTCCTGTATGAACAACTTCATATATGTCTTTAATTAAAACTTTTAAGTCCAAAAATAGTTAATTTTTACCCGTTTCTACATAAGTACCCTGATTGTGAGGTCATTCAGTGCAGAAACAACTTTTAAGATTCATTTTACGTTTTCTCACTAGACAAGGACCTCAATAATAATCAACAGTAATTTGAATGAGAAATATTGATAAGAAAGCCACCAAACAAGAATTTAATTGAAGAGCATTTTTTCATTGTTTTCACTACTTCAAAAAGGTTGCCATGGAAACGGTGCGATATCCCCAGTTGTACAACTTTTTGGTTCCGGCATCACGCAGTTTCTGAATTCTGAGATTCTTAGCTTTCATTTGATGTATGATGCTGCTTGTTCTACCGCCGGCTGGGGTTACTCCTAAAATAAGCCACTTTTTGGGTCTCTGCTGCTACACTATAAACTTCACAGATCTCGATTTTTTATATGAAGGCTAGGCATTACTTGCATCCATTAAACTATAGATTTTCTCAAAGAAATTCCCAACTTCACAACTGTGGAAATGTTTATCATAATAAATCAAAGATAAAATATCGTCATCAGCCCTTATAGCGAACGGCAATTCGGGCAGACGTCTTTTCTGGGATCAGCAGTTTTGACCAACAATTCATTTTAGCAAAGTAAAGTAAAAAAAATAATAGAAATAAAGCCACCGTTATTTTGAGTAGGAAATATTTCTAAGTGCCACACGAAGCACTGGGCAGGTGGTAAAAAATGTGTAATAAGGGAAGATGGAGTCGACCCCGCGACCCCATGATCGGGATTCGAGTTGGCTATCAATGAGGCCATAGCGACTAGTTTACTATACCCAGTGAAAAGAGAACTATATTGATGAAATCCCGTAACTCTATTTGGGATCGTTCCTAGCATTCCGAGTCATTCTTGTCATTTACGTGACTGACAACCGGAGTAAATCTTTGTTTAGTACCACTTTTATCAATGACCCCACACATTTACATACGGCCCCAAACTGATTATGACCTACCTTCGTCATGCGAGTCGGTAAATATCCAAATCAAATATGGCGCCTGTTGTCAAACTACTCCCAGACGGCTCTGGGCATCACCGGAATGTCGTTAGAACCAAATAAGGAGCGCCAAAATAGCTGAAATTTGTTTTTGATCTATTAATCTAATGCCTTTTCAAATAAATGAACAATAGTAATTCTATCAATACGCCTTTACATGTCGTTAACTTTGTGGCATCGCAATCCAATTTTGCCTATACTATGAACTTGCTATTCTGAGGTTCAATTAATTATACTTGATGCCGTTTCACTTTTGCGGCGTTGCACGGATATATCGGATGTATAAAGTGCAATGTGGGCACTACTCATTGCAACCGGTGTAAACCAACGGTAGATTTCCATATACCCTAATCTACATACTCGTGTCTGTTTACTATACAGTAGGAAAATAGACGACAGCGATGTCTATACAGTGATATCTATACATTTTCGCTATTGACTATGTGGTCGGAATATCGACACACCTCTTTAGCTCTTACAAATGACAATGTTACAATACAAAGAATTTTTTCCCTCACAGCGACTTAATTCCTAACAAAATTGCTCAAATGATAGCATAGATGTTTACTTGGAACTATATGGATGCGTTCCGCTACTTAGGTGTTTGAAATACCTGTATCTGATCACTGAAAACATGTATACATTTAAGGTAGAACCCTACTCGTTACCCGGGTCATTTTTAAAACTTAAATATAGGATATGAGTTTAATGAGGACAACTTATAGTCCGTGAGCTGACGTTCGAAACCCCCCCCCCCCCTGGGGAATTTCGGAGACCTATATTTCCAAAAACCTTATACCCTCAGCTGTTCAGATCATCTTGTCTGCACTTATATTGCGGGTGCGTTTGCCCTGGAGGGCCAATTGAAGGTCGGTACCTCCCTCATTTTAGGGGTGGGGGTGACATTTTCTAAGTGGGGGTGGTATGGACATTTGCAATTATCTGGGATACTCCAAATTTGTTGTGCTGGTCAAGTGATCAACAGGAACAATTACCAAATACCTTTCAGAAGCACTGTATTACTATCCATGGAAAAAACGTCTCAAAAAATGCCATTTTTTTGCAGTTTTTTTGAAAATTTTCACAAACTTTAAGTTTTTAGTAGTCAAATGAGTACAAAACCACCCCATATTATATACCTAAATTACAAGCAACCTCTTATCTGCATAATAAAACAAAGATGAGCTCCATTGGTTGTTCGAGCGTGATTTTACAGGACTTTCTTTTCCCCTACCCCTATGTTGAAAAAATAACCGAAAAAAAGCATAAAATACTAAAAAATATTTTTAAAAATCCAAGATGTTCCTTTAACACATGTTTGGTACTGGAAATAGTTTGAACATGACAAAGACTGATTGGGCTGAAAAAAATGGATTGCCCAGTTGCCCGGGACAACCAAATTTTACCAAAATTTGCTAAAAATCCAGTTTTAGGCTAGAAATCAGAGTTTGAATAACAATATGACTACTGAAAAGGTGTTTAAAGCTATTATGTGAGACTGTAGGTGTTCTATAGTTGAAAATAGTCATAGCTGGATACTTATCAATTGTTTTATTACAGTTCAACCCTATTTAGAAGGTAACCTAGAAGGCCAAAGGTCTCAAAATTGGTTATACTACAATAATTGTAGTAAGTCAATGCCGGTGTGTGGTTTTAACATGGTCAGAAGATCAGGATAGACTGCTGTTGGGCCTTTACCCACTGTGGCTTATCAACCTGGTAGCCGAGTTGCCTGGGACTATTGAATTTTACCAAAATCTGCTTTAAATCTAAATTATAGTGTCAGAACTCAAGCAATTTTGAGTGACCCTATGTGCAATATCAGACCTCTTTTGTGACATGATGCTGTTTTCCTGTTGTTTGCATTCTTCTTGTTTAATGATTTTGACCACTGGACATATGTGAGGGAGCCCCATCCATTATCAGAAGGAAAGCATAGGACATTTTTGTGCCCCATAGGACAGTTTTGTGCCATAAATCGTAACTGTAACTCACAAAGACCAACACAAATTGTTGACAGGGAGCATTCAAACCATAATACCTGATTATCAAACACACTCAATAGTTCCTCTAATATGCCTGAATAGACAACAATGGACACCTGTATCCCCTCCCCCCCCCCCTTCTAGTTATTTGAGGTGAACAAACAGCCTTTAGGTTGGAGTGAAGCATTCAAACTGCATTGTCTGAATATCAAGCTGTACCAAAAATTGAACTCGACGCAACCCTCCTAAGAAGCATAAATATGGATACCTGTATCTTATCCCTTCTCTCTTTTCCAGGGTTAACCCTACTAAGACGTGTGATACCTGTATATAATCCAATCTAATACCACCAATCCTTAAACGCTGGGTACATATGCCTCATTCGAACCATTATCCATATCCCTAATCAGCTTGGTACCTTTAGCTCATCCTAGTCATTGACCGGAATCCTAAAAAGTAATTATCATTACCTCATCCCTGCTAGACCTGTTGGTATGGCTTTCAGGTACCAAATCTTGAGTTTGAGTCTATAAGGTAGGATGGTATACAACTACAAAGCCTATTGTTGTATAGGGGATCTGCACAATGAGTATTCTAAAAAATATTTTTGAATGTTCCCATAAGCCTCAAAATTACTTTGAGGGGGTTCATATTTGTCATATTCTAGTGGTATTGGCCGAATGAACCTGCATGGTTAAGGTGATAGGTACCATTGCAAGCTAGATAAAAGGCCCGTCCAAAAACACACCTTATTGTAGCAAGATCATAGAACAAGGAGTACCTCCAGGTTCCTGAGTGTTGTCAGGTAGATAATATCATAGCCAACCGTCCTTAGTCAACCCATAATCTAATTCATTGTAACATTTACAACTTTTCACTCAAATGACATAATCTCATCACTTACGCAAGTGATGGTCACTACAGGTTCACAGATACCTTAGGGATGTCATTGACTATGCCCAATAAAAAGTATTTTTTTGATTATATACTGCTAAAGATTGTTACGGGCCATATCATTTGAAGATTTTAGTGAGATATCTTGTGTGTGGAGCCTATAACCCAGTGGTGGTTTAGCAAGGACAGGCTTCGTTGATCCCATGTGGGCTAGGAACTAAATACAGTTGTACAAAGACACACCTCAGTGGTCGCGAGTCACAGTCAGAACAATGCCGAGTCTCCGGCATGCTATGAATAGTTGAAAAGCTTTCTATCTGTAACGACCATATTGCACTTGGGGTCAAGATTTCTCACTAAAATTTTCAATGTTATGGCCTGTAAAAATCTTCAGGAGTAGAAAATAAAAAAAATGCTTCTTATTGGGCATGGTCAATGATATCCCTCAAGTAACTATGAACCTGCAGTAATCATCACCTGCGTAGGTAATGAGATTATGTCATTTGAAAGAAAAGTTGTAAATTTCGAAATAAAACAGAATATGGATTGAATAATGACAGTTGGCGATGATATTCTCTACCTAATTACACCCAGGAACCTAGAGATGCATCTAATTATAGGATTATGCTGCTTTGAGGTGTGTTCTGGGATGGGGCTTTTAACTGCCTTGCAATGGTACTCATCACCTTAAAGCTGACAGCCGTGTCGTTTGGGACCAATTTAACACAAAAGGCCAAAAGGGGCCTGCCCTTTGTTCTCTTGACCGTACCACAATAGAAAGCTACTAAGTCGAGGTTCGTGGGGAGTGAACACCGCTCATGTGTGATCTTTTGTTTTGATATCTATTCTTAGGGGCCAGCCAAGGACACCACCTAGTGGTGATAAACTTGGTGTACATGACTATCACCTTAATTGCCGGTAAAGTTTTTAAGACTTCGGGAGCCATGATGGATTCACCCATCATTGACTTGTCGCGAGATCGTTAAAAAGCTCCTTTGTTTTCCTATTAGCAGATGAGGAACGCGGTCGGGAAACGGCAACACAGATTGACCAAAGAAATACCTAGCAAATATCAAACAAATACGTCTGACGATTTTATTAAAGAATAAAATTAGCGGCAAATGCTAGCTCATATTTATCATCCTAGTGCAGTTAGGTGTGAAGTTAACGTTGTACACAAGTAAATAATTGAAAGGTGTAGGGAGGTTACACCACTCTATTAGTATTACCAGATTAGAGCATCAATATATAAACTGGGTAATAGGGACTGCCCCTTCTAATAGACAGACACATCAATTTACTGAATAAGTAATAAGTAGTTTGCTTGCCTCTAACCTGGAATCTAAACATTTTTAGATGTGTGGTATTGCCCAATACCACCACTATCGCCGATTTACGATATAACACAGTCGGTCCCGTCTAACGTCATGTATTTGAATGTAGTGCAGTCATGCTGTAAGATTTGATTCGATGCGACCACTGCCTACTACAGCAGACTTCATATTTGGATTTGCCTAATATCGCCGCAGTGCTGGTTATTATCAGTCAATGCTTACTGTATACTATTGTGTATCTGGGTTGGTACATTATAATTGTGCTGTTACGAAGTGTGGTGTGTCACTCCATATTTGACACTGTATTTGAGTGTGGTGTGGTGTAATATGGCTGTGTTGGTTCCAGAGTGAGATGGCCCCTCGGTCATTGGGTTAGGGAGTGGGGCGTGGCCACTGCATAGCGCACACTTTATTTGGCTTGGAGCAATATCCCTTTGCTGGATACTAAGAAGTGGGATTTGGTAAATATGCATACCTTACACTGTATTTGGATTTGGTGTAACCGACAGCAATGTCCCTACCCTCGTATTAGTTGATTATTATTGACTATATCATATAAACATCGACACACACCATAAACCTGACAATGTAAAATAGTTCCCTCGTAGCGACTTCATTCCTTACACCAAAATACTCAAATGAGAGCGTAGACGTTTATTGCGAAGAACAGGGATGAGTTCCGCTACTTTAGTTTTTTATTTTGCAATTCCTGTATCCGATCACTGAAAAATCTTCATATTTAATTGTTGTAAAAGACGCCGATGCCATAATGGATTTAAATTTATCGCGGGAGCGTTCGATTGATATAATTAGGGCCACATTTTTTGCGAAAAAAACGGCAGAACATTGTTAAAAGATCCCCGTTGATAAAATATGCTTAGCAAATGCCAAACAAATACTTTTGACAAGGAACACAGCAGTTCAGGGTTATTGGTTTGAGAAATATTGTGTTTGGACCTAGAACCTGCAGCATGTGGTTTGTCAGAAATTAAATGGCCCCTTGCTCACCTATCTTTTCTAAATTTGGGCCTGGTCTAAGGCGCCGCCACTGAGTGCACGTTGTCTCTCACCACTACCTGGGTTCGAATCCTGGACTGGGCACGTGAGAAATTTGCCAGTGACATGGGGCTAGGTGGTTGTTTTCGTTGGGTACTCCGGTTTCCTCCACTACTTACAACTGGCTAGTCACTAATTAGCCACAATTAGCATAAATGTGACGAAAAACTTAATTCTAAATCTCATCTAAATTCTCACATGATAGGTGCCGCAATCTCTAAAGATGGCTGCCAGACAAACAAACACTATCGAGAAATCTTTACAACCTCTCCGTTGTATGTGGGTTCAGTACAAATAAAGTAGCTACATGCACTGCATGCTTACATTTATCATCCTTGTGCAGTCAGGTATGAAGTAGTTTGTGCACCGATAGAGAAATTCTGGAAGAAAGAATTTCAACATTGCGGGGTACTCTATTAGCAGAAGTATTAATATATAAAATGGATAATAGAGTCGGTGCCTGCTAGGTTTGGTGCAATATCTTTGAGCTGGTTATCTCGTGTAATTTTGATAAGATAAACTTGATTGGGATAGAAACACTATCGGTTTGCCCAGTAGTCTGAGTCAACCAAATGTTTTTGAAATGTGCTTCAAATTCTCTCTTTAACTAGAAATCCGCTTCTTAAATGCAGGCTCCACAACTGACAAGGTATGTAAAGAAAGGTATCTTGAGTCGTAATCGGTCTTAATGGGATAGCTATCCATAGTTACAGACCACCATTATACAGATCCTATCTAATCTAGGAGGCAGAAGGTGCGCATTGTAGTTTTATATAAGAAATTTTATATTCAAAGAGAGTGCCAGCGCTACTTTTATAGTATCAGGAATGATGGCAATATAATAACACCTGATATGGCCTTGAGGCTATCTGACGTATAGGCGGGTGGCCAAATGTCAGAATTATACTTTTGATGGCGTTTTTTGTTACAAGTCGTCATCCATGCTTATTCATCTCTACATAGGGTGGGCTTTAGCGTACGGGTGGATGACATGTCTGTTTTTGCTTCATAAGGGAATTTTGGGGCATTTTATGCAAAAAATCACCAAAAAAGTATGTTTTTTGGGATTTCCTTCTAGAAAATTCATTCTTTGAGATAGAAACTCAAAACTTGCTACAAATGTGTTCAAGAGGATGCTTTTGATCATAGAACATGTTGCGTTAGTGTGACTTCAATGAACCCCCTGCTGTGAGTGATTTTGGTGTAAAAATCATCAAAAATGAGTGATTTTTGTAATTTCCCACAACTTGAATGTCACCCTGTGGACTATTCCAAACTCGCAACTAAATAGTTTTGGTTTAGAAAACTACCCAAGAAGGTGCGGATACAGAAAGTGAGTTATGTTTGAATATTTTCATGATATGCTACGTTTTGGGGCATTTTACAGAAAAATTGGCATTAAAACTAGTGATTTTAGGGATTTGCTTCTGGAAGGTGCAATTTCCATAGTAGGAACTTGAAACTTACCACAAATGATTTCATAAGGATGTCTATGATTATCAAATGGTTTGTGTTAGTATTGAATGTATCTGACCCCTGCTGTGAGTGATTTTGGGGTAAAAACCTATAAAATAGTAGGATTTTTGTAATTTCCCACGAGTTGAATGTCACCCTGTGGACTATTCCAAACTCTCAACTAAATAGTTCTGGTTTAGAAAACTAACCAAAAAGGTGTTGATAGAGAGAGTGAGTCATATTTGCATATTTCATGACATGCTACGTTTGGGGCAATATACAGAAAAAATGGCATAAAACAGGTGATTTTAGGGATTTGCTTCTGGAAGGTGCAATTTTCATAGTAGGAACTCAAAACTGGCCACAAATCATTTTATAAGGATGTCTATGTTAATAAAATGTTTTGTGTTAGTATGAAATGTATCTGACCCCTGCTGTGAGTGATTTTGGGGTAAAAACCTTTAAAATAGTAGGATTTTTGTAATTTCTCATTTATTTGAACAAAGGTTTATTATATCTTATTCCAAGTTTCTAGACTGATATTGTTGTTACAGAATATTAACTAAGAATGAGCATATAGGGAAAATAAGTTATGTTTGCCAACCTATGACTTGCTAAATCTGGGGTATTTTACTGAAATATCGTCAAAAGCATGCGTTTTTAGGAATTTGCTTCTGGAAATTCCGAAAATGCTGCCTCCAATGTAGATGTATAAAACTTGCCACAAATGTGTTCCCATTGGTGCATATGGTTGTAGGATGTGTTGTGGTAGTTGAGATTAAATGTAGCTCCTGCTGTGAGTAATTTATTGGTAGTATCCTTTAAAATCATGCATTTTTGTATTTTCCCAGGCTTAATCTGTCAACTTAGAGATTATGCGAATGATTTTAATTTCCCGAATTTGCCAAAGAAATCACTTAAGAATGTGTTGGTGAAGGAACTGGGTTAGGTTTACTAGCTTTCAATGATAAGCTATTGTTTTGAGCATTTTATGGAAAAAGTAATGAAACGTGAAAACTTATAGAAATGTGATTTTTGTAGGCTCTATCATTCTACGGAATTTTGTCATGCTAGATTTTGGATCATTTTGCTGTTCATGATATAATGAGAGATGGATAATTTTGATAGTGCCTATGTAGCAATCACAGTGGAACCTGTGAACGTGGAGCACTCATGAGAAATTAAGAAGTGCTCCATGTATGCAGGTCTCTGACATCACAGGACATGCAGATCAAGAAACAGTGTCATTGAATTAGCATCAATATCAATTTATGGTAGAGAATAGTAGCAGAACTCCTACTACATGTATTACAATCAGAGTCTAAGGTATATCTCACTCAGTTACATACATATCATTCTGTGAGATCTTATTTCATTTATAATTTAACCCTTATCCTGCTGTGAAACCTATAAGCACTGCTGCACAGCACGACAATTGTTGTGGTTAGCAGGATAAGGATTAATATACATATGAGTCATTCAAATATGAAAAACAAAACACGTTGATCTTTCAAATCCCAGTCACTATGTGAGAATGTTGCCGGTGACTTGGGGTTAGGCAGCAGTTTTTGCTGGTTAATCTGGTTTCCTAAACCAATCTCAACTGGTTAGTCATGACTTAACCATGGTATGGCAGAAAAAGTGATGTAAAAACAAAATTATCAACTCCCAAATATTTGTTTGTTCCTTGATCCCAGACAGGGCATGTGAGAAAGTGATCACTGACTTGGGGTTAGGTGGTTTTCACTGGGTTACTAACATCACTAACAACAGGCTAGTTACAAATTAGCCTAAATATCGCAGAAAAAAGGAGGATAATCCAAATTCCAAATTATTGCATGAATTAGGATTCATTTTGACTCCTCCCCATTCATATGTTCATCATACTGCTCTTAATACTTCCTATTCAGCAGATTATAGGTTGTCGCTGCAAAAACACTGCACAATTAGGACCACACCTTTTGTCAGTTTGCTGCCTATAGATTAAATGCCCCCACTCTCCTAGCACAAAGCTTTGGGAAATTGGGCTCCTATCACTTATGGATAAACATCACCAAAATAGCCAGTGATGGACTACTTGTCCACAGCATTCAGTAGCCCTTTCACCTATTCCCCTTATAATAACTAGCCCATGAGCATATTATGAACTTTGATAAGACTTTCCTAAGTATAAAGTACTTAGCTCAATAGACCTACACGCCCATTGTTTAAGCAGCCCTTCCATTTCTTTTTAAAAGATTTGTATAGTCACAGGCTACAGGGTTACCTTGCACTGTTACAGTATGCAGGTACTGTGAAAATGCTCTATGTACAGAGGTAACCTATCAGGTTCCACTGTATATTATCCTCAAATACAATTTTCCACCAAACAGTCTCAACAACTAATGAATAATTAAAATCAGTTCTATTTTTGATACTTATACCAGAATATCAATGCAGCTTGCATTAGCTTGGTATACATTCTTCCTGTTCCACCACATCTGAGGTAGCATTACAAGAATTAACAGTCAAAGTAATGTACATGTGCATATATACTCATATTAGTGATGATATCACTAGTACTTTTCCGATTCAGTTTCTGCATCTAATCCCCCAAAACAGTAATCACCCAATTACATTTAGAAGGCTGGGCTTTTCCAGGAACACCTGCCAGCATTTCTTTCTTCTCAAACTGTTTTATAACAATGTTGTTGTTGATTTTGAAATATGTCATCTTTAAAACCACTGCTAGGGAGTATTTTCTGGTCATCAACTGGCCCAGTGCCTTATATTATGAGGCATTAACTCAGGAAGAATGCTTTATTGCACTCAGGAAAAGCTTTATTTTTCTCTAAGTGTGATGAATGGGGAACATCCTCGAGGTAAAACCACATCTTCAAAACCACTATTTTGTGAAAAGACTTTATTTCCTGTGTTTTCATTCTTATAGGGGTCTATATATAGGATCATTTTTAGAGGTTGTTGTACAACAACCTTTATTCAGTTCGCTTTTGTTGTCTTGCATTCCCGGGGAGGGTCCTGGGAGCTGGTTGATGCATTTTCCCTATGTTGTCTTACATGGCATTTTTGGAAAATTCTAGCCGCATGATCTGGAGAGTGGGGTGTGGTGGGGTCGTTTTGTTTATTGTTTCTGTTAGAATTGGGTGTGTAGTTTATAATGTTTGTTTCATTGTTTCTGTGGGTTGCCTAGTTTTTTTTTGGTGGATTTTTACGTGTTTATACTTTACGTTTCCTTCACTCCAATACGATTCTGTAGCGCGTCTGGTCTGGTGGGGCGGCCGTTGGATGCGCATGCGTGGGTGGATGCGCATGCGTGGGTTTTCTGCATATTTAATGCGATCGGCTAATCACGTGACAGCACCACGTGGTTTGTCTCTGGTGAATTATCCAATGAGCGGTCTCACTGCCTCACCGTCACACCACGTGGTACTCTTTCCCGCGGTTTATTAACCAATGAGCGGCTATTTGTATCCCTCTTTGTACTATTTTACTTACGTGTTCATTCACGTATTTTTTACATTGGCTAGGTTACCCTCCGCCATTTTGAATATCGGGTTTGACGAAATTTGCACCCCGATTTCAAAGCTTTCGTTTGTGGCCATCTCTAACTCTAAAATTCTGAAACCAAAAGAATTAACAAGCCAAGTATCTATATTATTAAGATTAATTCTTTTGGTTTCGGAAAATCGAAAATATTTTGAGATATTTGTCAACACGCATCGATGGTGGCGTGTTGACCATGGCGATTAGTACATTCTCAATGGTACCTCGCCGATTCCTGTCAATTTCATCAAGCTATCTCCCCCCGATCACAATATGACTACCTACCTGGATAGATGAGATCCTCATCTATCTGATTCAATCATTTTTTAAATTCAACTTCAGGTTGGAAGCGAAAAAATAGCTTTTCGCTACAACCGGAAGTTGATTTTTTTGATATAGTGAATTATCCAATGAGCGGTCTCACTGCCTCACCGTCACACCACGTGGTACTCTTTCCCGCGGTTTATTAACCAATGAGCGGCTATTTGTATCTCTCTTTGTACTATTTTACTTACGTGTTCATTCACGTATTTTTTACATTGGCTAGGTTACCCTCCGCCATCGGGTTTGACGAAATTTGCACCCCGATTTCAAAGCTTTCGTTTGTGGCCATCTCTAACTCTAAAATTCTGAAACCAAAAGAATTAACAAGCCAAGTATCTATATTATTAAGATTAATTCTTTTGGTTTCGGAAAATCGAAAATATTTTGAGATATTTGTCAACACGCATCGATGGTGGCGTGTTGACCATGGCGATTAGTACATTCTCAATGGTACCTCGCCGATTCCTGTCAATTTCATCAAGCTATCTCCCCCCGATCACAATATGACTACCTACCTGGATAGATGAGATCCTCATCTATCTGATTCAATCATTTTTTTAATTCAACTTCAGGTTGGAAGCGAAAAAATAGCTTTTCGCTACAACCGGAAGTTGATTTTTTTGATATAGTGAATTATCCAATGAGCGGTCTCACTGCCTCACCGTCACACCACGTGGTACTCTTTCCCGCGGTTTATTAACCAATGAGCGGCTATTTGTATCTCTCTTTGTACTATTTTACTTGCGTGTTCATTCACATATTTTTTACATTGGCTAGGTTACCCTCCGCCATTTTGAATATCGGGTTTGACGAAATTTGCACCCCGATTTCAAAGCTTTCGTTTGTGGCCATCTCTAACTCTAAAATTCTGAAACCAAAAGAATTAACAAGCCAAGTATCTATATTATTAAGATTAATTCTTTTGGTTTCGGAAAATCGAAAATATTTTGAGATATTTGTCAACACGCATCGATGGTGGCGTGTTGACCATGGCGATTAGTACATTCTCAATGGTACCTCGCCGATTCCTGTCAATTTCATCAAGCTATCTCCCCCCGATCACAATATGACTACCTACCTGGATAGATGAGATCCTCATCTATCTGATTCAATCATTTTTTTAATTCAACTTCAGGTTGGAAGCGAAAAAATAGCTTTTCGCTACAACCGGAAGTTGATTTTTTTGATATAGCGAGATTAGGGCATTGATATGCATTGTGTGCATTTCACACAAAAAACATACTTTTTTCAATAAATTGTCACGTCGCCGTTTCTGGGTCAAAATTTACAAATGGCCCATCAAAGTGTTCGCAACAAATAGGGCTTTTACCCTATTATCATAACTTGTTGGTTATATTTGTAATTTTTGAAAAAAAATGGCGACTTCGGAAAAAAACGGCAAAAACGGCTTTTTGGAATGTTGATTTAGGAACCCTGGCGAAATTCTAAATTTACTTATTAATTTCGCCACTAAAACCGGAAAAAAAGTTTCAACTTCAAGAAAACAGACTCTAAATAATCCATCCTGCCCATTTGTGGATTTTTTTTGATCCCCACAATCGTAAGAAAACAACTTTGAAAAAAACGGAAGTAGTAAATATTTTTATCGCGATTTCAGCAGTCAGTATATATACCCTTCTCACCATGAGTGTAGTATGCAGTCCTGAAGTTAGCAGACCTTTAACCCTGCCATCCCTTCCGTTCTCACTGTTGTTGTATTTTAGATAAAGATATGATTTTAATTGTTTTGGGTGACAGGAAAAGTGTGTACTGTTATAATTTATTGGTCACAAACTTATAAGCCCAAAGAGCATGTAATGCGAATGCATGGGATGGCAGGGTTAATGGTCTGCATACTTCAGGATTGCATTTTCACTCATGGTGAGAAGGGTGTCAAGGGACATAACTGCAGGCAGCACTCATAGAAACTGGCTTCGACATCATACTGCATCTACACCAAAGAGCATCATAGGAACTTGATTCACCTGACAACCCAAAATAGTAAGCATACATTAAATTGAAATAAATACAAAAGTATCAATACAAAACTATCACTCAATATACAATTTTATAAAAACACATCCACAAAATATAGAAACCATGCAAATCTTCACTGTCCCTCAAACAAAACAATTACTGTTTAAAGAAGATATTGTGTCGGTGTGATAATATAAGATTGCATTTGGTGAGATATGTTTTGTGTTGATATTTTTGTGTTGCTTTGATGGTATGTATGATTATTTTTTCAGGTTGCATGGTGTATTGAATTTCTCTGATGTACCTTCAGTCTACCTGATGTTTAGTGCTGCCTGCAGTTCTGTCCCTAGAAACTCTTCTCAACATGAGTGAAGTAGCAGACCTGAAGTATGCAGGCTTCTACCCTTTGATGCCGATGCCGGTCCCATACCCCTTCAACCCAGTGCTCGGGCCCAGGCAGCATCTCCCTGCATTTGTATCGCCCAAGATGCAAAACAAACGAAAATACTGATCAAAATAAAGGGAAAATTACAAAGTTTGTGTTTCTGATGTATTTTTTAACACTATTAGGTATGATAGAAAGATAAAGAAGTTCAAAGAATGGGAATTCTTTTTGAAATTGTTCTAGACTGATATTTAATGTACATTCACAAACTGGCTCTTATAGTTGTATTTCTTGGCACTATTAGGTGTGATAAAAAGATAAAGAAATTCAGAAATAGGGAAGTTTTTTTAAGTGCGGATTTAGATAGAAATCTTATGAAAAGTTTGGAAGATATGTGTTTCAGATGTATTTTTTGGCACTATTAGGTGTGATAAAAAGATAAAGAAGTTCAAATAAAAGGAAATTGTTTTAAATTGCTCCAAACTGATATTAATGTCTATTCACAAACTTGGTTTTTGATTAAAAAGTCTGTAAGTATCATCAGCAGCATTACAAGTGTGTATCAGTCTATTTTAGGTTTAAGTACAAAGTTATTGCATGCATATTGGGTTTCTGGTAGTGCTGGACCTGCTTTAGTGGCGGAAGATCATGGCCAGGGGCATATGTCCCTTAAGGGGCCATATGGTTGATATTTGTGCATGTTTGCATTCAGGCAGTGTTTGGCCATTTTCATGTAAAGGTAAGTCACGGACTAAAGTTCTTCAGGCAGCAGCATGTTAGTTGTGGCAAGCATGCTGCTGGTGGGGTTTTGTTGGCTGTCATTTGCAGTGCTGGTTGTAGGCTTTTCCCATTCATGTTTGGTGATCTACTGGATTAGTGGTGGTGAGTTTGCCATAGTTTCTTGGATAGCTAGGAGTGGGTTATAGTTTTCGAAAATATTTGAGGGAGGGTTTTAGATAGAATTCTTTTGAAAAAATTGAGGGATATGTGTTTCAGTTGTATTTTTTGGCACTATTAGGTATGATAAAAAGATAAAGAATTTCAGTGGAAGGGAAATGTTTTAACTGTCCAGGTTTGGGGGTTTTGGAGCATTTTTCCAGGGAAAAAATTGAATAGTTTGTGTTTCTGATGTATTTTTTGGCACTATTAGGTATGATAAAAAGATAAAGAAGTTCAAGAAAGTTGAATTTTTTTTAAAATGTTCTAAGCTGATATGTAATGTCCATTCACAAGCTTGGCTCTTATAGTTCATCATCAGGTAGCAAAATCACATAATCCAGGAACATATGCCCCTTAAGGGACCATAAGGCTGATCCTTGTGCATGTTTGCACTCAGGCAGTGTTTGGTCATTTTCATGTAAAGGTAAGTCACGGACTAATGTTCTTCAGGCAGCAGCAGGTAAGTTGTGGCAAGCATGCTATTGGTGGGGTTTTGTTGACTCTCATTTGCAGTGCAGGATGTGGGCTTTTCCCATTCATGTTTGGTGATCTACTGGATGAGTGATGGTGGGTTTGTCATAGTTTCTTGGATAGCTAGAAGTGGGTTATAATTTTAGGAAATATTTGGGGGAGGGTTTTAGATAGAATTCTTATGAAAAAATTGTAGGATATGTGTTTCAGATGTATTTTTTGGCACTATTAGGTATGATAGAAAGATAAAGAATTTAAGGAAAATGTTTTAAAATGCTCCAAACATATATTTAATGTCCTTTCACAAAGTTGGATGTATATTTTTTCATCTGGTTGCAATATCACATGAACCAGGGGCATATGCCCCTAAAGGGTACATAAGGTTGATCCCTGTTCATGTTTGCTTTTAGGCAGTGTTTGGCCATCTTCATGTAAATGTTTTGTGTTACTTTGATGATATGTCAGATGTCAAATTTTTAACCCCGCCCCCCATCGCTCTCTTTTTCTGAAGTATGTGTGTTAAAATGTTCATGTTTATATTTGGCGGATAGGCTTAGTGATTAGTTTAGTTTGTCAAAAGTTGCATTTTATTCATGCGTGCTGAATTTTAGGTTATGATGAAATTTTTTATTGGCTGTTTAACTGTTGGTCTTTTTTAATATTTGAGAGCCGGCACTTATTTTAATGCATGGGCTTTGTTGTATATACTTAGCTTATGTGTTAACATTTTGTGTTGTGGGGGAGAGTCACAAGCCTCTGTTAAGGGGGAGTGGATTTTTGGCTGTTGGCAACATGTTTGATTTTGATGTGGTGTTATTTGCAGGCAGCCAGTCAGTTTGTTACATGCATCAGTGATTGACTTTAACATTTTCAGACAGGAGCAGATTTGGCTCCCAGGATTTTAAGTTTAGGGGCTATTAAATTCCTGTGCGGCCACCACGACGGTATGGTTTTGCCAGGGGTGCATTGTCCAGGTTTGGGGATCTTGGGGCATGCTCCCAGGGAAAAGTTTGAAAGGTTTGTGTTTCAGCTGTATTTTTTGGCACTATTAGGTATGATGAAAAGATAAAGAATTTCAAAAAAAGGAAAAGTTTTTAAAATGCTTTAAGCTGATATTTAATGTCCGTTCACAAACTTGGCTCCTATAATTCATCATCTGGTAGCAAAATCACATGGTTCAGGGGCATATGCCCTTTAAGGGACCATAAGGTTGATCCCTGTGCATGTTTGCATTCTGGCAGTGTTTGGCCATTTTCATGTAAGGGTAAGTCACAGACTAAAGTTCTTCAGGCAGCATTAAGTAAGTTGTGGCAAGCATGCTATTGGTGGGGTTTTGTTGACTGTCATTTGCAGTGCAGGATGTGGGCTTTTCCCGTTCATGTTTGGTGATCTACTGGATAGGTGATGGTGGGTGGTGAGTTTGTCAAAGTTTCTGGATAGCTAGAAGTGGGTTATAGTTTTGGAAAATATTTGAGGGAGGGTTTTAGATAGAAATCTTATGAAAAATTTGAAAGATATGTGTTTCAGATGTATTTTTTGGCACTATTAGGTATGATAAAAAGATAAAGAATTTCAAATAAAAGGAAAATGTTTTATAGTGCTCCAAACTGATATTAATGTCTATTCACAAACTTGGTTTTTGATTAAAAAGTCTGTAAGTATCATCAGCAGCATTACAAGTGTGTATCAGTCTGTAACCACTAACGAAAAAACACAAAAATCAGAAAAAATTCAAAATAGCAAAATATTAAAAAAACAAAAAAATTGCAAATGATTAACTACAAAAAGACATACAAGGAATCAACCTCTTGACGCCACTGGCGTCTATCTTGTTAATAATGAAACACCACATCTACCTGTGGCACATCTTAATTGTTGAAATGCTGAATGGCAAACAGTGTTACAACTCCCATGATGGACCTGTCGAAAGCTTTTGACTGCCTCCCTCACAATCTACTTCTGGCTAAATTAAAAGCTTATGGCCTTACTGATCACTCAATTAATTTGCTGAGAAATTACCTTTCAAACAGAAAGCAAAGGGTTAAGATTGGAAATAACTGTAGTGAGTGGCAAAATATCACCAAAGGTGTCCCCCAGGGATCTATACTCGGCCCAATTCTATTCAACATTTTCCTAAATGACATTTTTGCATCTTTAAATGAAACAACTCTTTATAACTACGCAGATGATAATACAATCTGCAACAGTGATGAGAATATTGAAAATGTCAAGTCACACCTAGTAAGTATGACTAAAATTGCCATTGACTGGTTCGAAAGAAACTGCATGCAAGCAAACCCTGAAAAATTTCAGGCAATTTTTCTTGCCCCTGGTCACAAAAAGGTGCAAACAGACTTCTCCATTGACAACATCAACATCAAACTTGAAAAATCTGTAAAACTTCTAGGTGTAGAATTGGATGACAAACTGAAATTTGACATTCAAGTATCCTCAATGTGTAAGAAGGCTGCAAAACAACTTAATGCTCTTAAGAGAATTGGTCACCTCTTAGACCAATCCAGCAGACTGACAATTTTTCGCGCCTACATAATGTCAAATTTCAACTACTGCCCCCTTGTATGGCACTTCTGCTCCAAGAAAAATCTCTCCAAGCTAGAGAGGATACAGGAACGAGCCCTACGCTTTGTTTACAGGGATTACAAAAGCAGCTATGAGAAGCTACTAGACCAGGCTAAACTACAAAGCTTACATCTAGGTAGACTGAGATCCCTAGCTACAGAGATTCACAAAGCTGTCCATGGAGGGGCCCCTCCCTATGTCAGCTCTCTTTTCACAGAGAGAGAATCTGAATACAGCCTTAGAAGGAACCACTCTCTAATATTACCTCCATATAACACCATCTCCTTTGGAAAGCAATCAATTAGATATACTGGACCTAAGGTATGGAACTCCCTACCTAACAACTTAAGACAAACAACATCACTAAAAGAGTTCAAAAACCTAATCTCAACCTGGTCTGGAACTAACTGTACCTGCTCTCTCTGCTGCTATAAGTAATACCAGTAAATGAGCAGAAGTAGTTTCTATTTTTTACTCAATAATCATAAACACATGTCCTGAAAGACTGAAGTTATTACTCATTGTCAATTAATATGTGCCAACTTACTTCCCCTGTACTTATCATTTATGTTGCTGTTAAACCCTGTATGTTATATTTTGAATTGTTATTTTGTAGTCGGCCAAGAGCCCTGGCAGCTCGTGTTTACTATGTAAAATTATTACCGACTTGAAATAAAGATTATCTATCTATCTATCTATCTACCATTAAAGGTCAATGTAAATGCTAAAAAGGGACTATTAAATGACACATTTCTTAATATTTTACTGCAAAAAGGTGAAAAATTATGCATGAATGTTAGATTGATCTGTGATATAATCAAATAGTCCATAGAATATTAAATCGGAGCTACGAGGTACGGGATCACGTAGGACGCAAAAGTTTTTTCGGCTTGACCGTCGTGTTGTATGGTATGATTACAACTGAATCGATCAGTTACTTGCGTTTGCTCGGCAATCACTATATCACGTGGCAACAATACGTTGTCACGGATGCGCATCAATGCCTAGAACGGCATCGTTATATGTGCGAGTTGGTCGCCTTGGCGACTGGCAACAATGGGGGACATGTGGGTTCGTGACGTAACGCATTGTCGACGGTTTCGGGCGCAGAAGTCCCTCTTCAGAAGCAAAAAATATATACGGCGGACAAGATATTGTTGTCCTGGGTGGGATGATATTCTCCCATTCTTATGTTGTGAGATTTGCGGAGGTGTATGTGGGTACCTCTTCCCATGGACATGATTAGTTCATGGGGCAGGTACCTGAATATGGTATACCTGCATCTCTGTGGGGTAAATGATAAACCAGAATACTAATAGTGATTGGCGTGTAGGTAGCAAGAGTAGATGAGAATCTCAGCATGGTGTTGAGTATGGCATGCCCTTTGCACATTTATTCAACATGTGCAAGGGACATACAACATATTAAAAAGGCATGCAAGGTTGAGGCACAATGTTGGAAAGAGGGGCTAGTTTTCTGAGTTTTAGTGTCAACCTGATAAAATGGTGTCAACATGGAAAATTGGACGCAACCTTGGACCAAAATTTCTTTGTGGTTGTAAAATGAATATTTATGAGTTCAGGTAGGTCATACAATCGACGTCATCGCGAGTCAGAAAGTAGCGTCTGCCTGTGCCTGTTGCCTTGACCTTTAACCTTTTGTTCTCGTGTCCTCTGGGGCCGGTTGCACGTACGAGTCTCAACGGCCGACGGAGATAGCATTTATTAAGTGTGCCACTCTGCGGCTTTTCCAAACATGCATTAGTATAAATGTGTAAAGTATTACGGGAGTTAGAAAGTATGGATATACGACTAACATCGGATATACTCAAACCCGTTTGAAAGTACTGAAGTTTGGATTTAGAGAATTTTGAAAGTTTGAAAATGCGGATATTTAACGTTTGAATATTTAAAAGTTTAAATCATTAAGTGTACCACCTTGGTCATCTAAGGTACCACTGACTACAGATATATATATATATATATATATATATATATATATATATATATATATATATATATATATATATATATATACACACACACATATATATATATATATAAATATATATATATATATATATATATATATATATATATATATATATATATTTATATATATATATATATGTATACACACACACACACATATATATATATATGTATATATATATATATATATATATTTATATATATATATACATAATATATATATATATATACACATATATATATATATATATATGTGTATATATATATATATATTATGTATATATATATATAAATATATATATATATATATATATACATATATATATATATATATATATATATATATATATGTATATATATATATATATATATATATATATATATGTATATATATATATATATATATATATATATATATACATATATATATATATATATATATATATATATATATATATATATATATTATAT
>OZ012695.1:2365945-2382445 GCA_963942565.1 Maea johnstoni | reverse complement strand
TCCTGTTCTTGAAGATAATCACTATAAGCTGATATGCATGCAAGCCTTTAGGGCCCCTTTAATTATGACTAGCACATTGTTATGGTACTAAAGGACACCCTTGTACCCAAGGAAATACCCCTATCACTAGAAAAACAAACAACATGTTTGGCCCTAAAGCACATACCTAGCCAGGACCCTTCCAGCCTGTCTTTTGGACATGCAGTGATTTGAAGTAGATAAATAGCTAAATCTGGATGGGCAGAATTTTAGGAATTCCTGTTTCGGACAGGCATTTTTGAAACCCTGGCTAAGGCCTTGCCCTACAGCATGTGCCACAAATGATAAATCCTCTTCCTTCCCAACAACTGGTTCACGTGTGATTAGACACCTAGAGTGCAATTAACATTGGGTGATATATGAAAATGAGCAACATATGTTGTAACAATGTAGTACATGTACCATATGGAATGTAACAACTCTGCTTTCTAATGATACGTTTCCATTGAAATCCAACACATTCTATCCTTATATTCTAATATTCAAACCTATAGACCAGTACACCTATACTCTCTAATGTTACAATGTTTCAATTGAAATCTGACACATTCTATCCTTATATTCTAACCTATAGATCAGTACAACTACACTTTCTAATGATACAATGTTTCAATTGAAATCTGACACATTCTACCCATATATTCTAACCTATAGATACATACTTACACTTTGACACCCAGAGTTTTTCGGAACTAGGGTTGGATGCCATGTGTCGGCAGTAGAATTGGTGTAGTAAGGGGGGGGGAGGTTGACTGTAACGTGTTCGGCGTTCATTTACACTACAGGTCTGTAGTGTAAATGAACGCCGCTACGCGTCGCCATGGTCGCATATTATAATTAGCTTCCAATTACTTGTGACGTCATCAAAACTGTAAAATCGCTAATTTCACTGATTTAAAAAAGGTTATTTAATTTCCTAAAAGTGTATTCTTAGTACAATTGGTCCACTGATTGTATCCATGCTGTTTGACCAAAACAGAGTGGACGCTATCATACATAACTGGAAGAACCAAGTTTTCTCTAATGAAAGAATCCATGGCGTTCCACTAAGACATTCGACGTGTTTGAAGCCGCCCATCGGCGGGTTCCGGAACCTCGCGTCTAGGGGATCATTCTGGGGGGTCAAGCATATACATGAATAGGTTATCACCTTCTGTTAAAATGAGCATGAATGCTACATATGACATAACTAAAAGATGACATGCAGATTCATAATATGTATGAACTTTTTGATGATAATTTTTTTCTGAGTGTCTTGGTCGGACACTAACTAAATAATTTTTCTATTTTCTAATTAAAAATGAATTTCCAAATTTGCATCAAATGTCCAACCTACATATTTTTGAAAATAACAACTCGAGTCATGATATCAATAATGAAACCCTGAATCTATAACGTTGATCTGAATCTATAACTTGATAGCCATAGACAATATACGTTGATAGATTTTGCAAGTTTATTAAAAATCTGTATCGAAAATAACAAATTTCAGAAATATCCGTTGGGCTCTATCAACAATGCTGTCAAAGCATTCCCTTAGTTTAAGATTGCTATTTGCTGATAAGATTTGTCCTGCCCTACATTTCTCGAAGCCTCTGTTGCATGCTGGTGTGACAATACAACAGTTGGATACCCCTGGCCCAGCAATCTGAATATATAGAGCAGTTATGAAGCCCTACACGTAGGTCTGGTAAGGGACCCCACATGTTTGTCTAAAAGGTGATCTAGAACTAAGTATGAGGGTGTATCAGATTCAAGTTCACCTGCAAGGGCCTTGAATCTTTAACTTGTAACCAACCCTTGGATCTAGGACTAGATCTAGAAGATAGTTAGTTAATGGTTATGGATGAGTAATCATCTACTCCAATATATCCATAGGAGGGAGATAAAACTAGGTTTCTTTAATTCATTATGTGAAAACTATTGGCACTTTGGGAGAGAGGTTTTGGTGAGGAAAGGGTTAGCTTCGGGCAGTGACCTATGGCACAGGAGTAAGTGCACCCATCCCACCCTTAGGCTTAGATAATATCGATCCATACACTGATACAGCTATATCCTTAATAAGTCTAGACTATCCCACAAAGAAATCTTGGACATAAACTGCTGGTGTACCTTTGAAATCATCCAACTTAGGTCATTGACTACACTAATGTATAACCCCCTTAAGGGAAATACTCGACATCCCGTCTCTTACTTCCCTTTGATTGTAACGCTAGCACAACTTCCTTTTTACTTCCCCTTGAAATGTCTTGTGTCAATAGTACAGTCAGTACAGTATAGTACTTGAGCGATCACTGTCCATTCACAACCATACACACCATCGAAATACTACATCTGTATGTGGCGGAATAAAAAGCCCGTTCATAGTCTTACCTTGTTCTAGTATAAGTCGTACCGCTTCTCATGTGCTTCAGATATTCATTTCTCCAGCATTCGTCATGTTTAAGGTTCAACAAGCATTATTTCCCGGCATGTTTGCTGAGTAAGATTATAAGATACTCTCGACTCGGCGCCTCTCTCAAGTCAAGTTCGTGTGAGAAGTGTGTATCTTCGTCAATAGATGGCGCCTCTTATGCCTAGCCTGGATGTGTTCAGTTCAAGAAACGTATCATCTATGGCAAGCCAAAACGGAAAAAATGTGGGACCTACTTTGCGTGTGTAAAAACACACATATAACACACATCTAATATAACACACATCTACTAAATAGATTCTACCTGATCTAACAATAGAACAGTTACTTTCGTACATTAATATAGTTTTTCTTACATACAGATATTTTGAAAAATACGATGGTGCAGGTGGTAATGGCGGAAAGAAATTCGTTGTTTTTCTGAAGAACGACAAAAAAACGCTGTTTTCCAAAAAAAAACAGATTTTTTTTCACTTTTTTGCAAAAACAGCAGAATTTTTTTGCTGCTGTCCACTCATGCACCATAGTAAAAAAGCCTACTTTACCATACAAAAATTTAACTTAAAATATATTGATCAGGCAGAGACATCTATGTATAAATTAGATCCCTGGATCATGAAATTATTATTAAGTTTTCTGCCAATAAAAAATCTTTTTCATTTCAGGGGCTAAAAGTGGGTCATTCTTTTCGTTGAATAGTTGGATCGTTCTGAATTCTCAATTTTTTCCTAGCCACAATAACGGAAATGTCCATTAGAGTTAGACAAGAAAATAGACTGTTTAGCAAGATGCGACTTGTTTTCAAAAGGAGGCTGGCACAATATGATGCTGTATACATCCTGTTCTTCGGTGTCTTAATATGGTGGTTGCTTATCTCAATACATCTGGTACCATAATTACTTTTAGAGATAAGAAGCGGAAGTGTTATCTGGGCCATAAGTCTTGCTACTTTCGGCGCTACCAGTTAGGGATTAATAAGTGCTAAATGAGCGTATTATATAATTTCTAGGTATGTGATGTGTATGCTCGGAAATAAGCCTAACTTCTGCGGATAATTTATGTCTAAAATCCATTTAAGTTCACCCCCCACCCCCCTATGTCAGTCTAGTAGTTGTGAATAGATAGTGGAAATTCTGGAGTCTGCACCTGCTAAACGCAAATTAATATGCCAGATTGTTATACCAGGGGTGTTCCATACATCTCCATTTCAACATGATACTATATATAGAACTGTGTTCAAGTGTAGATTATTCTTCACTGTAAAGGTCGTGTCTAGGGAATTTTTCATTTCATTGCAAAAGCAATTGAGTGGACTTTTCCTGTTTATGCAACAGACAACCCTTTCAATGGTGAGACCCTGTACACATTATTATGTAATTCTTCTATTTACCTTCTAGGGCTAGTGGCTTAGGATATTGACTCAATTGCTTAAAATTCAAGCTTACATACGCACAACTCCGTGACAAGTCGGTATTTCTAGCTCCTAAATCGTTTCGGTATATATACCTGCATGTACGTTTCCTGTTCTTTAGGACGACATTTCCTCTTATAGCTCCCCATGGGTTCATGCACGATCGAACTAGAGTATTGCATGTTGAGCTGTAACTCACCACATCACACGCGGTGTGGTGTGGGATTAAGTTACCAGTGACTAGTCTGGTTTCCCTCTGTATTTGGAATTTTGATTTTCGTCACCTTTTCTGCCATATTGTAACTGGTGAAAGAAACCGGAGTACCAGTAGAAAACCACTGCCTAACCCCAAGTCACTGGCAACTACATCACTTAATCCGGCCGGAATTCGAACCCAGGCAGTGGTGAGAGACAGCTAGCAGTTAGTGGCAACGCCATCGTGGAAGGCCCAGTTTCTCCCTGAAATCGTATATTCTGCAAAGCTACTATTACCATTTGATGTTCTATGCGAGAGGCGTTCACTAGGTATGTATAACAACAATTAAAATCGAATGCATTGATGATTCGATGTCTATAATGAAAGTATCAGGGGACCTGCGGGTGTAACTCAGTCTGAAATGGAGTATCAGATCTTGGTAGAGGAAGCTTTACTCTGAACTCTGGAAGTTTGAATTTTTTGTAGTCCATATTGGACTAGAGGTAATGTAGATTTGACAACTAGGTGCTTGATAGCTTCGCTTTAAAAATACAAGTCCTTATTTACTCTTAATTTTTCATAAAAAGCATTTTGATGTTTTGATGTTAAAAAGAGTTTAAAGAGTCTTTAATTTAAGTATGTCTATTAGGTAGATGAATCTAAATTCAACCATGGAAGGTACATTTGTAAAAGTGTGGAAACCAATGCCTTTTAAATTTTCTCAAATTATCTTGTTATGATCCTTATTTTATGCTCATCAAAATAAGTTTTTTTTTGAAGGATGTCCGAATTCTCGCATTTTCTACAGGAGCTTATATATAACAATGTTTTTTTTGGCATAAACAAAAGATCACAGTATCTAAAATAAAGTACAATTTAACAATATATTTTGGGTACATTTTAATATTTCACCATTACTTATGTTCACTAGGGTGCAGTGTCGAAGTTAATTCAGTCGAACTTTACCAACTTTGTTTCTTTTTCAAGGAAATCTCTGTAAAAAGTCTTAAAATGGACAATGTCAACTTTTGAAGCAGGGTGGGTAATGTAGTCTGTCTGACCCGAACTTGGCTGTCCGTTTTCCCTCGTTTTCGTTACAAAAAAAATAATGTTTGCCATCCAAATTGGCAAACCTCTGAAGACCACTAGCTTCTATATGTGTACATTGTATATTCCTACTTCCCGTATCAACTCTTTAAATGTTGATTTCGCTCATTGGGTGCCCATTGTAAAAGTCGCTTGCATTCAAGAGAGTCTCAATTTAGTAAACACGTCTTTAAAACGTAACTTAAGTACTGCTGAACACTAGCAAAAAAATCAATCCCGGCATTTTGATCTGATACATTGGTACCGCATCAACTACCGATCTACCTTAATTTTTTGTTTCGAGTATCACCGCTAGACGGCAGCAGGCTGCAGACTTCCGCTCACTTTCCCAACATCCGGGTCTTTCGGCTATTGCAAACATGGAGGCGTTGTACAGTATCCCCTTTTCCGTCTTAGAATGCCCAAATCTCAAGTTAAAGAAGCCTTCATGGGTAAAGCAGCCGTCAGCTATGTTTATGTTTGCAGCAGTGTTATGTTCTTATTTTTTGGTAACGGGAGGTAAGTGCCAATTTATGTTTTTTGCATTGTTTTGAAGTGCGTGCGTGGCACCTTCTGATGGTCGGAGACCGGTAGTCGGGTAGAGTTGTCAGTTGTCCAATTGCTATGTTGACGTGTTGCGAAGTGATGTTTGGGTAGTTCCTTAGATGGTCTAACACCTCTCTCATCAAACTCAACACAAGACAAACTCATTTTATTCATGGAGCACCAAACTGCTTTAAATTGTATACTTAAGCAAGCATACGTTTTGCTGGTATTTATAGGTTTTGATATTGAATGAACCTACCTTGATTGAAGCTAAGATGAATAAAAACCAGTGGATATGAAACCAGGTGTTCTGCCTGAACAGGCTGGCTGTGGCAAATAGCCCAAATGTCCCATTCTGCGCATGTTGGTGCACAAGTTTCTCTGTAATGTAAATGATACAAGAGCCTTCAGCAGTCTTTGACTCCTAGTGACATCGCAATGAGGCCAGATACAAGATAGCTGGGATAGCCAGGCCTTTGCTATCGCGCATATACTAATTGGTTCCTCACTACATATCCATTCTTTTATTCATCTAAGGTTGAAGGCTTAAAATTAAATGTATATATGGCACTTAAGATGTTCAGTGGATAAAATTCAATTTGACTGTCTATTATGACCTTGGCACTGCCGGGAAGTGGGCGCAAGGCCAGAGGAAGCATACATGCATCAAGTTGACCACTCACTACTTAATACTTATTCCCAGAATTCCATGAAACTCTTGTGCCTGTCTAATGTGCTGAGTGCTCGCTAACAACAGGTACTATATAATTTAATTTTAAGTCTATACTTCCTGCTAACAACAAACGGAGCAAGCTCTACGGTAACAAAGTCGAAAATGAATACTACTGGAACTTGGAAGACGTATTACCCATGGCATGTCTGCTACCACTTTTCCTGCTCACCCACCATCCGCAGCCCGTTTACAATACAATAATTTCCAAAAGATATTTTCCCAAAATCATTTGTTGGTTTAGGATATGATATGTTACCTTACAGAATTGATTTTATTGTCCACTCACCATCCTTTCTAGATATCTCAACAATTTTGTATATTGTATATTTTTTGTCTTTTAGGGATAATCTATGACGTTATTGTTGAACCACCAAGTATAGGATCAACGACAGATGAAAGGGGAAACACAAAACCTGTAAGTATACACACTAGTGTTTAAGGTTATGCCAAGGCAGGGCTCAACATTAAGAAAAAACTTTACAAGCCCAGCAGGGCTAGTTACCGTAACGTTTACTAGCCCTGAAATATTTTTGCTAGCCCTGATATTAATAATAAAAATTTTCAAATAGTGACCAACCCCATAGCCTCAGTTGATAACATGAAAAGAATGCAGTGTATTGTGTTGAATAAAAGTTTTATTATCATCCAGGTATGCAGAGCCAAAGGAGGGCTTCATACTTTTTTAAGCGCTGATATTCTATCTAGCCCCTAGGGGCTACTCACAGTTAGAATTTACTAGCCCTGACTCTCAACAACTAGCCCGGGGCTACGAGGCTAGCCTTAACGTCGAGCCCTGCAAGGGCTCCCTTGAGTTCTCCTTCGGCTCCCTCAAATGTTTGCAGGGTGCCCAAAGTTATACTGTTTTTTATACACATCACCGGTAGCTTTTAAAAATGTAATTGGGCTCCCTGAACAAAAATAATTTTGAACCCTGCACATAATCAGTCATACTGACCAGCAACTCGATCATCAAAATCAATGACCAAACTTAAAAAGTAACAGATAGGTAACAAGTAATGAGAATAGGTTACAAACAGGTTACAAGTTCCAAGAATAAGTTACAAATGTGATACAAGTTACAAGAATAAGTTACAAATTGGTTACAAGTTACCAGAATTAGTTACAAATAGGTTACAATAATGAGTTACAAATAGGTTACAAGTTACCAGAATAAGTTACAAATAGGTTACAATGTACAAGGATAAGTTACAAACAGGACTGGAGAACTGTGTTCACATATCTGAGGTGTCCACAACCATATGTTTCTCTTGTTAATTTTAGCTGGCTAGGACATTGAGTGTGCCTGTTGTGAACTTATTTTTTCACATATCCGAGGTGCTCACAACTATAGGTTTCTTTTGTTGATTTTTGCTGGCTAGGACATTATGGGTGCATGTTGTGAACATATTTCCCTTGCTGTTTCAGGTGGCGTTCATGCCGTACAGAGTGAATGGCCAGTATATCATGGAGGGCCTGGCGTCCAGTTTTCTCTTCATGCTGGGGGGACTTGGCTATGTCATCCTGGATCAAACCAACAGTCCCGTCACGCCCAAGCTGAACCGTATCCTGCTGCTCTGTGTCGCCTTCATCTGCATCCTCGTCTCATTCTTTGTCTGCCGTGTCTTCATGAGAATGAAGTTACCGTAAGTATTGTTTATACGATCCTAAGATTCCTAAAATGCACAGACAAAGTTTTTTCATCATTTATGAGTGTAAACTTGAGTTTCTATTCAAAATTCATTATCATTGTTGGCTAAAGTTGCAAAGAAATGTTAACAAATCCCAAGACTTGTGATCTTTTGGCGATTAATTGACATAACTGACATAATACTTTTCCGATTGATTGGAAAAGTTATATCAAGCGATTGATTTTTCTCTTATCAATTACACCCCTAATATGAATTAAGTATATGTTTATGGGAATTATTCATCATAGCTTAGCCAACAACTCTCCCTCAATTAAATCTGAATTTATGATAAAATCCAAATTAATTCTTCATAAGTGCGTAAATCTAACCAACACTGGCCAATGAGAGATCAAGGCATAAATGGGTAAAAAAATAATAAAAATCAAAAGTATTTGATCATCATCCTTTTTGTTGAATTACTTAATATATTTAGCTACTCAGTTTCTTCAAATCTTTATACCAACTACATTTAGTCGCATATTGTGTCAAAAAGGGGCAATCTTTATTTCAGTCATATCATAGAAAATGGTTTGTTAGGAAAAGATTTGGTTACTAGTGAAAAAAAGTAAAATTGAAAATTCTTCACAGAAAATTTCTTATTCAAAAAGGAATTTTCAGGAAATAGCCTATCTGAAAGACAGGCTTGACGATCTTAGCTAAGTCCCTGCTTAAGAATGGTCATAATTGATTTATTGCCATTATCATGGGAGTTACTTAGAACAAAATATTTTAAGAATTCATTAGTTTTATATAATCACCTTCAGTTATAGAGATTTCTAAATGTGTGTTTTGTTTTCTATCTTGCAGAGGTTACCTGATCGGTTGAGAAGGGCAGAGACAGACCGAGAGAGGACAGCTCCATTTAGACATTAAAAAAATCACATTGAATATTTCATGTAGAAGTCATTCCATGAGTTGCAATAAAATCAACTTTTATATAGATATAGTACACATTTGTCTGTTTTTTGTGAGACATCATTTTTTCACCTGTTTATATCTATATTATCTAACTTTTAGGAAGATAAATGATGAAAGTTTTTCAAGACTGTAAAGGTTATTTGTCTTCATATATATATATATATATATATAAATATATATATATATATATATATAAATATATATATAAATATATATATATATATATATTTATATATATATATATATATATATATAGCCATCTATAATGGCGGTTGAATAAACATCTGTATATTTTTATGACATCAGTCATATATGCTCTTTCCTCTTAACAGTTTTTGATATTCTTTGTCATCTTAAAAGAGCAAAAAATAACTTAGAATCTTTAAGTCCTTATCTAGGCCAAATAATGAACTTAATCATGTGACCATGTGCCTTTAGAACCCCCTCCTTAACACATTCACACTCGGATCATGCAAAACATACTATCAAGTGTAGAAATATTTTACTAGCAAAATCATTTTTTGGAGAATATTTGAAGGAGAAATGCCTACCAGAAGTGAAACAACGAATCGCAAAAGTGTCAAAATAGCAGATGATACTTTCTAGAGGAATTCTTGCGCGTGAGGGGGTATAAACTAGTATTGCCCGTGGGACTTTCAGTGTTAGTTTAACTAATCTAAAAAGGTTTTCTGAAATCATCACAATCAGAATTCTTGTTGAATCCTCTGTGGAGGGTTATTCATGCTAGTGCTGTAAAAATGCATGAACAGATTGTTTCATTTCATACCCAATAGATGGCAGCACAATGTGTAGAAACCCACAATAACCACATAGTGACAAAGCCCATCTTAAAATCAATGATTCATATCACTTTTACGAGTTAAATTAATGTCAAAAGTTCAAACCAAGTTCACCATTTGACACCATAGCACAGAAGAAACGATGTATCAACCATTATGCTGCTGGTGGCTAATTTGGCCAATACGAAATGATGCATAAAACCTTTAAAGAAATGATTGAAAACGTGGCACTTGGATACTCATCTGATAGTACTCAGAGAGAGCTTTCCATTGAATTCCAGCATGATAGGATTTGAATGGTTTTCAGAAATCTTTGCATCCTTGTGAGCATTAAGGACGAAAGTAGCCTCAGCATTGAGAAGGTTAACACATTATGCTCTGTTGAGCAAGGAACGTGAGGTGCCTACCACCACAGAGACAAAAACACCCTGATCTCTTTTACATCAACATTTTTACAGCAAAGAAAGCTTTCTCTGGAGTTAGGGGAGTCATGTGGGACGTTTTTTAACCAAAAATTGTGTCACTACCTCATAATGGACATGCAAATTTTAAACTGTCTACGGACAATATTATTTTCAATGCAGGAAAATGGTGTTTCTGTATCCTGCTTGTCATCAGACACCAAAACCCCAAAAGAATCACCCCTCAGGCCAACCCCCCCCCCCCCCCCCAAAAAAAAGAAAAATTGTGAGTAATTTCTTAAAATGTCAATGTCAAGAATATAATTGAAGTTTTCCACCTCAATATAAATCCTATGACAATGTATGAGAATAGTCTGTACCACTTCAACAAGTCAATACATTTACGTTTTTAATCTGAATTTAGTGTGGTCTCCCTTGAAAATAGGATGCATAAAAATTTTAGAATGGGTAAGTCCAGGCTAGGTTCCTGCTTGCAATCTTATGCTACAGTTTCTCATCGCTAGAATCAGCAACTTGGACAAACTTGCAAATCATTCCTATTTAAACGAAAGTAAATAACATTTGTTAGGGGTGTGGCTGTTAAGATCTAACATGATTAACCCTTATGCTGCTGGTGGCTAATTTCGCCTATACAAAATGATGCAAAAACCTGAAAAATGACTGAAACCCTGGCACATGGGTACTCATCTGAGAGTACTCAGTGAGCGCCATCCAATGAATACCAATATGACAGGGTTTAGATGCTTTTCAAAAAGCTTTGTGTCCTTTAGACGAAAGTAGCCTCAGCATTTGAAGGGTTAGTTCACTTGGTTTAACGCCGCCTCATTGACTAACGACTCAAGCACTCGTGAACTTTCCCCTCCCTGGTAGTAGAGAATCTACTATGGTTACATTGACCCAGAAAGGTTTAACATTTGTTTTTGACGTCATGCTGGTATCCTTAGCTGGAGATCCTTTAAGTAGAGGCAAAATGAGTAATATGAAATGACAGCTGGTATTCACGTATATGTGAAAGGCGATCATTTCTTGTATATAATATGTTGTTTTCCAGTTATAGAAGGGGCCTGATTTAACCCTTATGCTGCTGGTGGCCAATTTGGCCAATACAAAATGATGCAAAAAACTTTTTAAAAATGACTGAAACCCTGGCAAATGGGTACTCATCCGGAAGGACTCAGCGAAAGATCTCCAATGAATACTAACATGACAGGGTTTAGATGGTTTTCAAATATATATGGATCCTTTGGACGAAGGTAACCTCAGCATTTGAATGGTTAACCCATTCTCATTTTCAGGCTTAAACTAAAAGCCCGATTTCATTTAGGATGTCCTTTTGAAGAAAGCTTTACTCTGAAAATATAATATTGAAAGACAATTTATAAACAAAACAAACACCTTTTCCACATTTTTTTCTTCATAATTCCTAATTAATATTTTTTAAGGTTTTATAGTATGACATCCAGGCGTTCTTGACCTAGACAATGCTCCTAGTCCCTAAGGAGTTTACATGTCCTTCTGTGTTGACTAAGCAGTATGGTATAGTACCAGCAATGGCAGGTAGTTGGCACCACCTGTTACTCCTAGCTCTAGAGGTTTTCTCATTCTCAAATTCAGTTCGCCCTTGGGCGACAATCCTCTCTCAGGGAATTCATTCCCATTGTACACCCCACAGGGATGTCATATTTGTATAGTAGTAAGCTGGCCATTGACCTGAAATCTGTTTATCTTATATGTGGTTCTGTGCAATTGTTATTGTGAAATGTGGGTTGCGGTTTAGTCATTAATCAAACTAAAAAGTGGAAGTGGCAGCTGGCAACCTGGGTGTGCCAGTTCTAAGAAAAAAAACACAAAAAGTTGTAATAACAGGTTGTAACCAGATATGTTCAAAATATCAATAGGCATTACCAAAAATTGGCGTTTCTAGTCTATCTCTACCTTTCTTCAAGTCTTGATACCTAAAAGCAATGTACTCTACTGCTTTGTAACCCTGGGGCCCTCGGGCTACTTGTAAATATGCCAGAGGGCCTCTGGGAAGATCCTTACAATTGGACTGAGTTACCCTCTTTAAATAAAGACTTCTGCTACATTGAAGATAAATCGTGAAATCATAAATCAGTTGCTGGTGGAGGGGTATCCAAGAAATCAAGTCCTGCAGCATGACAATATACAAATATGACTTCCTATAGTGTGTTAATCAATTAACACACGGTTTGGCTGTGCGTTAATCAATTAACACATGCTGTTGCTGCGTGTTATTTAATTAACATGACGATTAATCTATGGCCCTTGACCAACCAGAATCAAGAATCTTCACGTGAGGTTGGTATTGTTATACCTCACGTGAAAATTCTTGATTCTGGTTGGTCAAGGGCCATGGATTAATCGTCATGATTTCCTCACTCCTTAGTGACAGGCTGTTGTACTTCACAGCTTATGAAATAGTTGAATAATTCACGGCAACAGCCATGAATTAGTTGAATAATCACCGCTAGCCCGAAGATTACCCCCGAACACCTACGGAGTTTGCCGAGTGACCTACCGGTGAACTAGTTCAACAAGGCAGATAACGAGTATTTATCCAAAATCTCTGGTGTTTGTAATTTTTCCCCCTTATGTGTTTTGTATTTGTTTGGTATAATAAAACAGATATGACATCCGTGTGGGGTTTCCACCAGGAATAACTTCCCCTCGAGAGGATTGTCGCACTCGGGCTACGCACTCGATCGACAATCCTCTCTCGGGGAAGTTATTCCTGGTTGAAACCCCACACGGATGTCATATTTGTATAATAGACCTGGTGCAATTTTTGATGGCAGCATTGAGACAAAATAGTCACCAGGTGACTTTACTATACTATCCTTTGTAGCAATAATAATTCGTTGTGTATACTCATTCTTATATGTCTTCTTCGTTAAATGTAAATAGCCCTTTGCGAAGAAAAGTTATATTATTATTATTATTATTATTATTATTATTATTATCTTTCTTCTTCTTCTTCTTCTTCTTCTTCTTCTTCTTATTATTATTATTACTATTTCTATAAGTAGTAGTAGTAGTTGCAGTAGTAGTAGTAGTAGTAGTAGTAGTAGTTAGGCTATCGGCCAACCCCTCAAAAGTTATCGGGTACCCCTACCCGAGGTATAACAAAGCGCAACCTAGCTAATAAAGAGGATATAGGTTCCTGATGTAGGAAAATGATGGTTGCGGTGAAATATTTTGGTGGCACCATGTTTTTTGGGGGTAATTTCACCCGAAATCGGCCAAAAACATGTGATTTTTGGGATCTTCTTATAAAAAATTCATCTTATCAGTTAGAAACCTGAAACCTCTCACAAATATACCTTAGGTACGCTTATTGAGAACTCTATACACATTATTCATGAAAGTGCCCTCTAGTGGTTATGTTTTGGTACTTAAGTGCATAAAATCACCCGAAAATGCTATTTTTCCATACAGTTTCTCATCTTTATGTCCATCAATGCATATAGTATATATTCAGAACATTACATTTTATTATAGAAAACTGTCCTAGACTGTAATGAGCCCATGTAATGATATCAACCTAAGATAATTTATAGTGGTATCCAATATTAGGTATGTCTGGGTAAAAATGGCTGAAAATGATCAAAATATGCCTTTTCTTGGAATTCTGTAATGATATCTGTATCATATGAGTCAGTGTTATCACATCTGGTTCAAATATGGATCAGATAAGTATTCTGAAGGTTAAATATTTACAGTGACCTTACCAAGTGATCCACTAACTACATTAGGGACTTTTTTCAACCTAAAATAGACAAAAAAAATGAGCATTTCTTAAAAATGCTAGTACATTTAGGTGTATGTGTACATGGACATAATATACACCTTGGATAAGCTATGTGGGTTTTTTTGGATACAGTATTCATGAAATTCACCCCTTGGTGGACATTACAACACTTTTGGGAAAAAAAACTACCTGAATTATGTGATTTTTTACACGGGAAGTCCCCTACAGTGGTGGTGTCCTGATAACTATCAACTTATCCTAGTTATTCAGACTATAACTGGGATTAGTGTTTCCTGATACCCCCTCTGAATATCATATGATTGTTGCCTTACAAATATGTATTACCTAGTTGTCTTCACTTTCACTGTCCTCACTGGCATCTACTTCTATATTTGGACAAAGGTATTCAGTGTTGTTGCAGGAACAGGAATCTATGCATGGAAGTCCACTTTTGAGACACTGGCATTTCCCTGGCTGTGAACAGTCTTTGTCTGTACAATACATATGGGTGACATCCCAAACTTCGATTGGTGTTGGGTCTTTCAAGAACATCTTTGCTTCTAGTTGACCGTCCTCACTGATGACCCAGCCATGGCTGATCGGACTTGGAATCTCTGGAGCAGGCTCATGGCTGAGACACTAGATAGCAGTCTGATACCGTGCAAGTAGCACATGCTGCTGGAAAGCATCCTCTGTAGGTGGCAGTGCATGTGCTGGCTTGTCAGTTGTGGTTGCAAACTTATACCTCAGTTCATCAAGAGAACTGCATGACTGACCCTTCAGTCCATAAAGACATAGCACAAAGGATCTCGCCAGCTCTACTACAGTATTGACACCTGCTGAAAAATCACCAAATTCTGACAGCTTGCCAACACATTCTATATTTTGAGACAGCTTATTGAATGCAGTTTGCATCCCAATCTTGAAAAAAGAACTGGTCGTGTCACATCCTGTGCATAAGTGCATGAGCTGCCGGCAAGCACTTCAAGACTCATGGGTCAATGTTCTGAGCAATTGTATGGACAGGAACATACCACTCACGCATGGTGAGTTTCCCTGAGTGTCCTGAATGCATGAAAACCTCACATTGCTATTGCCTTTAAATCTTGTAGACTGGGTACCTGCATCTCATCTGGCCTCTTTCCATGAATCACTATACCTGTATCTCATCCTATTACTCTGAACTCCTATAGGCTGGCTATCTGTGTCTTATCCTATTACCATGAACTCCTATAGGCTGGTTAACTGTATTTTATCATATTACCCTGGACTTCTAAAGGCTGACTACCTGTATCTTATCCTTATACCCTGAACTCCTATAGGCTGGCTTGTATATCTCATGCCACCAATTACCCTGATACCTATGATGTTTGAACGTGTACCGCATCCTAACTATTGCCCAAAACCTTAATAGACTGGGTACTTCAATGCCATCTCAGCCATTAACTCTAAAATCATGGATTGGTTATCTATATCCTTACCCATTTCTACTCACCAATTACCCTGAATCCTAATAAGTTAATCAGATGCCTGTACCTCTTACACATATTAATGCTTGGTACTTATATCCCCAACCCTGTAATTATCCAAATTCCTTTAGGGTTATATAAGAGTATCTCATACCAGCTATAACTGCTATCAGCCTCAAGAGTTTGGGTACCTCCATTCCACCTTATACCAGATGGAACTATAGGTTAAATTTAAGTGTGTGTGTGTGGGGGGGGGGGGGGGGGGGGGGGTACTTATGTGCAATTCTGGTTATTACCCTAAGCCCTAAAATGTAAGATACGTGTTCCCTTACAAGCTATGTACCTCATCAATCTATTACCCTAAATCTTTACATATTACATACTTGATATCCATACCAGCTATTACCCTCAAGCCTTTCAGGTCATGTAGGATAGGTTATTATATCTCATATCATCATACTAATAGCTAGGTAACTGTATCTCATAGCTAAAGTAGCTCATTTAGGACATATGCTACTTGTTACCCTATACAACAATAGACTTTGTACCTGTATACCATCATACCTTCTACCCTCAAAGTAATAAGGTTTGGGACCTGAAACCCATACCAGCAGGTATAGCAGGGATGAGGTAATGATATTTATTTTTAAGGGTTCCGGTCAATGGCTAGGATAAGATAAAGGTACCCAGCTGCTTAGGGATTTGGTATTAGGTTGGATTATATACGGATACCAAACCTCTTAGGGTTAAGGAAAACAGAAAAGGGATAGGATACAGTTACTCATCGTTATGCTTCTTAGGAGGGTTGCGCTGAGTTCAACTTTTGATACAGCTTGATATTCAGACAATGTAGTTTGAATGCTTCATGCCAACCCAAAGGCTGTATGTTCACCACAAATAGCTAGTATGTGAGGGGGGTACAGGTGTCCATGGTTGCACCCATTCAGGCATATTGGAGGATCTATTGAGTGTGTTTGATAATCAGGTAGCATGGTTTGAATGCTGCCTGT
>OZ012695.1:2353445-2355945 GCA_963942565.1 Maea johnstoni | reverse complement strand
GTACAACTGTCTTTTGTTTCTAGTGCTCAGAAGTGATCAGCGAGGTATGTCCACTACTATCAGCGGGGTTCCCATGCCTCTACACACGAGATATCTCACTAAGATTTTCAATGTTATGGCCTGTAAAAAGCTTTAGCGGTCAGCAATCTCAAACTCACTTCTTATTGGGCATAGTCAATGGTACCCCTAAAGTAATTCTGAACCTGCAGTGACTTTTACCTTTGAAAGTAATGAGATTATGTCATTTGAGTGAAAATATATTGAAATGATATAGAATATAGGTTGGCAAGGGACGGTTGGCAATGATATTGGCTGACTTCAAGTATGGTGTTAACACAGATGTTAACATCGGTGTTAGTGTTACCAGGGGTGGTAACACGCTATTTGAAGTGATGGGCATATGTTAGGTGGTAACACACATCTATCCCATAATGCCCCATAATATGTGTGTTAACACAAAATGTAACAGAAAATGTTAGTGTTGATCTGTGAAAGGTGTTGAAAAGAGCATGGCCCCCATATACTTTCTGAAGGCCTTAACAGTAACGGCTTAGGTGTTAACACCGTTTTGACTTCAAGTCCTATGTTAGTGTTGGGTACCATCTTCAGCTACTGACGACCCATTGCACCTAGTTAAAAAGGTTGTCTGAGTATAATTAACTTCATTTCAACAATTCATTGATAATAATAATAATAATAATAGTAATGAGAATAATAATGAGAATAATAATAATGAGAATAATTATAAGTTATAAATGATAATGATTTTAATAATAAAAATGAAATTAATGATAATTTTTATTTAAAGTTTGTATCATCCTAATAAAATATTTAATATGAATGATGTTGGGTACCATCTTCAGCTACTGACTACCCATTGCAGCTAGTTAAAGAGGTTGCCTGAGTATAATTCACTTCATTTCAACAGTTCATAGATAATAATAATAATAATAATAATAATAATCATATATTAAATAATAATCATAAGCTATAAATGATAATGATTCAAACTTAGATAAATAAAAACCAGACGCAGGTGTCTCTGTAATGTAAACGATACAAGAACCCTGAATGGTTGTTGGTCCTTCGTGACCTCACTCTGATGCCAGAACAGAGTCCCTTGGCATGTCCAGCCTTTCACGGATCTCATTTGGTCAAGCAGTAATAGATAAGTCCTTTGCTTATGCACAGTTTACATATAGTAATGGGTATCTTGTTACAAATCCATTCTTTTCTTCATCTAAGATTTAAATAATATGAATGAAACTAATGATAAATTTTATTTTATTTTTGTATTATCCTAATGAAATATTTGATATGAATGGTATGTGTCTATAAATTGAAAGATATTATTAGTTAAGAATCACCTTCCCAGCATGTTGCTGTTCTTTACTATGACAAACATAATTTGATTGAGCAGGACGCACATCTTCAAAAAATGTAACACCATTGCTAACATCTGTGTTGGCCTAGATGTTAACATCTTGCTCTGTGTTGAGGGGCTGGGGTAAACAGATCCGTTAGTGTTACCATGTGTGTTGAATGTAACACCGTACTTGAAGTCAGCCACTCTATACCTAATAACACTCAAGAATCTGGAGATACACCTTGGTATATGAATATGCTGCTGTGAGGTGTGTTTTGGGATGGGGCTTTTAACTATCTTGCAATGGTACTGATCACCTTAAGCGTTTACACATTTCTTTTACCAAAGCAATTCATTTAATGACCCTCCTCTCGAATTCGTTTGTAATGTAATGTTTATTAAACATGCCTTGGAGCATGAAATTATAAATACGTTAATAAATTAAATTTACAACAGTAACAAAATGAACATGGGAGACCTGGATACACTAAGGTATTATATGTTAAACAAAAATTACAATGTGCTACTCTTTTATCTCTCACACTAGAGCCATACTGTGAGTATCTGGGGGAGAGGCTAGAGTTTGGAGAGAGCAGGAAGTTTCAGAGTCAGTGTGTCAATGTGGAGTGCACTCGCTACGGCATGTTCGGTTGTGGGTGAGTCTTTCTTGCTTTTAGACTAACATATTATAGACCGAAATATCTGACTCTACATTTGCCTAGATGTTGAATTTTAATGTTAATTTGGCTATTTGGACGTTTATCAAGTTCTGGATCTCGTTGGCATATCTACATATGCCACCGAGATCCAGAACGTATTTAATAAACGTCCAAAAAGCCGAATTAACATAGAAAATCAACATCTAGACAAATGTAGTCAAATATTTCGGTCTAACTGACATATTGTGCCTTGTATATTGGATGAATACTAGAATGGATATGTAGCGAGAGACCAATAGAGACCAATTACTATATGCGCTATAGTGAAGGCCTGGCCTAAGTGTGACATCACTAGGAAACAAAGACCAATGAGGGCTAGCGCAACATTTACATCACAGAGAAACTTTTGACGCCAACATGCACAGAACGCGACGTTTGGGCTATTCGCCGCAGCTTGACCGGCTGGTTTCACATC
>OZ012695.1:2313245-2353245 GCA_963942565.1 Maea johnstoni | reverse complement strand
ACGGACTTCACTTTGACTGAACAACATGCTCCGAATTGGTTTGCTTTGTGCAGTGTTGGTAGTGGGTCTGGTGGACAACTCTGAAGCCTATTGTTTCAGTTTCACAAGAGAAAATGAAGGTGAGTAACAGTAATCATGTAGTTGGTGGTACTACTACTACAGCTACTACTATTACTACTACTACTTCTACTACTACTGCTGCTACTACTACTACTACTACTACTACTACTACTACTACTACTACTACTACTACAGCGGTTACTGCTTCTAGTCTAAAGCTGCTGCTGCTACAGCTACTACTGCTGCTCACCCTCCTCCTCCTCCGCCTACTACTGCTACAACTACTAATACTACTGCTACTGCTACAACTACTAATACTACTGCTGTTGCTGCTGCTGCAAGGGTTTGGGTGCCCAGTGTAGTTCCCAGATACTATGTTGCCTCTGTCAACACAACTTAAAACTAAATTACGTATTCCAACATTTCTTTCACCAGTGCCTACTGGTGCCATTAATTGTATTACCCTTCTCTAGACTTTGTTCGTTATGTATCATAATGCAATGTAATATTTATTGAACATACACTAGAGACAGGGACCTAGCCTGCACCCGTCATGCCTGTCTTTTGGACAGGCAGTTTCCTCAAAACCTCCCTTTTGGACAGGCGAAAATCTCTATGAAGAATTCTCAATTTTGGGGGGGTAATAACCAACTATTTTCCTAACAAAACAGTCTTCTAAGACATAGCTGAAGTGTAAATTGCCATTTTTGTCACAATAGGCTATTCAATGTAGATGGTATAAGGATTTGAAGTAGATTAGTAGCTAAATCTGGACGTGCAGAAATTTTGTAATTGTAATTGCTGTTTTGGACAGACATCTCTGAAATCCTGTCAAAGACACTGCCTATAGAGCCTTAGATGAGCAACCACTAGCTAGAGCATGAAGTTATAGATACATCAATAACTAAATTTACAGCAGTAACAAAATTAACATAAAAGAACTGAATACACTAAGATACTGTAAATCACTTAAGTATAGCGTGAACAATAAGATAGCGATAATACCGCTCTGCCCATATGCGCTATAATTGTGAAATCCCCGTCTTTATTAAATTTTTAATTTAATTTGCTGCTGGTGTTACCGTTCACCGCTATACTTAGATCACGCTATCCAGGGCAGTACCGCAATTACGCCATATAAAATGTTTACGCCATATTTAAGTGATTTACAGTATTACATATCAAACGAAAATTACACTGCTTCTTGTTTATCTCTCTCACTAGAGCCGTACTGTGAGTACCTGGGGGAGAGGCTAGAGTTTGGAGAGAGTCGGAAGTTCCAGAGTCAGTGCGTCGTAGTGGGGTGCACTCGCAATGGCATAAGCGGATGTGGGTGAGTCACTGAGTCTACCTTATTGCATGCCCAAGTGGTATTAATTCAACTTCACAAAATATCATGCAACTTTCTCCTTTCAGCTAGAGTAATTATGCTTTGTCATTGTTCTTTAACAATAATAATAATAATAATAATAATAATAATAATAATAATAATAATAATAATTGATATTTGATATAGCGCCCTTTCCACCTATAATGTTCAAAAGCGCTTTAGAGTCATTGGACAGTTGTCATGGTCCATATAGTCAATTAAACTCCTTTCGAAATAGCAATGTTTTCAGCTGTTTCTTGAAGTTTTGCACACTATCAGCAGCCTTGATGTTGTCAGGGAGCTCATTCCAAAGGCGTGGTGCATAGGCACAGAATGGTCTGTCACCAAACCTTTTCAGATTAGTGAGTGGTATCTGTAATAAGTTCTTAGGACCACTTTTTGCTAATATCTCATGGCACTTAATGACTTTTGTGTGTCAATGTGCCCTTAAACACTTACTAGTATTCATTCATTCATTTATGCAACTTTCAAAATACTGTATAACGGGTATATTTCCCGGAACTTTTATTTCCCGAAAAATGATGTTTTCTGCTTTTTCCCGTTTTCTAATTTCCCGTCCTGCACATGGCTGCACTGAGATTAAATTTATCGAAAGTGTGTGTTTTCGCTTCTGAATCTATTAGTGCAGACGTTGTATGCACTACATATGCCGTGGTGTGCAGAACAACAAAGCCATCCCAGCTATTGTTCTGCGCATTAATAGCAATTAAAGCAGCATAAATCCAGTCGGACCGGTTCGTGGGCAGGCTGAGAAACTTTGTGAGTACTGCAAACAGTACTAGAATACACTCAAATTATCAGTCCGCCTGAATTTATCTATTAATACATGGGGCGCCTTATAATGGACAGCTTTAAAATGTCTATCTGATATGATTGTGAGTTACTACTCACTTACTGTCATAAATGTTTTAGCCAAATGAATATGTTTTACTTTGTATCGTTGTTTGTTGACTTTGGACATAAAAACCGCCACTATTCAGATAACAAAAGTCGCCATCTGCTGGGCAAGCGAATTACTGAAATATACGGCTGTATAACCCAATCTGAATACGAAAATCGCTTGCCCCAGCAAACCAACAAAAATGATTAAAGATAACGTTTTTATTGTTCCCGTCTCAAACCCATTCGGTAAATTCGGGAAGATTAAGCACACGTTAACATTACTCTTTATACAGTATTGTTCAACTCAGTAAGGATGTACATTTTTGGGAACATGTATAATGACCTCAGAAAAGTCATGGGTGCTGTGCCATGTCGTCCGCCTTTAGTGGGGAAAGTCGTTGGTCATTTATTTCATACTTTCACATGGAAAGGCCATGCAGGTTATTATATTTCTTCAGCCTTGAGCTTAACTATAGATACTGTAGATACTTGCAAGGGGCACACCTTATGGTGCGCAATAGGAGTTGGTGCCTCCCAGGGAACCCTAAGCTGGTGGGCACCCTGCTCGCCTTATAAAAGAAGGGGGATATGCGGTTCTGTCTATGGATACCCTGCATCTAAAATATCCCTTGGTCCTCTTTGGATCTGAAGGCTCTGCTCTTACTCTACCTCTTATCCTTTTTTCACCTAGAATAACTATGCTTTGTCATTGTTCTTCAACGGTTACAGAGGACCACTTTGTAATAATATTTCATGGCACTAAATGACCTTTGCGTGTAGATATGCCTTAAATACTCATTCATTCATTCATTCATTTACTGTAGAACTGGTTAATTTGCAGTGTCAAAAATTTGCTGATCTAGCCTTCAGAATTTCCCGAATCTTTATTTACCGATCATGATGACATGTGATTGGCAAAATAATTAAAACTTTAGTGACCTGTTACACATTGACACTTTTACAATACCCAGGGGAAGAGCGACGTAGGACAGAGTGGCACACCTGCCTGGTTGTTGATAGTTATGTTATTAGATGGGTTAGGGAGAGTGAATTGAAATTAACAATGAAACGCTATTGGGAACGAGTTGGCATTATAGTTGGCGTGCACTAGTTGCTGTCTGATCTCATCTCAGCTCCTGATGAGTGGAATCAACAGCCAGCCTCTTGTCAATATCAATTACCTTTACAATATCAATTTACCCTTGCAATTCCTCATTCAGAATATAATAACTGTACCCTGTTTATTTGTCATTGTCTCGCCCACACAAGTCAGGCATCTGGTTGACCTGCTAATGTTATAATTTTGCCGATCTGAAGCTTACTTTGCAGAATATAATAACTACTGTAAAACTGGTAATGTTTGCGTGTAGTAAATATTGCGTTTTTTTTCATTTTCTCTTTTATGCGTGTTTTAATTAATGCGAATCAGACCAGACGTCAGATATCTGAAACAGAAGGGACAGATTTATGCGTGTTTTAATTATTGCGTCCTCATGCATTCGCATTAAAACGCAATAATTAAAATCACGCAATCATTACCAGTTTTACAGTATATCCTGTTTGTTTGTCTTTGTCTCGCCCACACAGGACAGGCTTCTGATTCACCTGTTAATGTCATAATTCTGCCAATCTGAAGCTTTGCAGAATGTTTCGAATCCTAATTCATTGATAGCGTCTATAGGCTAAATTGCGAAGTGAAAGTAAGGTAGGGTAAGAACAGAGTCAACTCAGTTAACAGATCAACCCTATAAGCTACCCTTAAGAGTAACACTAATCGACACTGATCTCAGCGCGGCTCCTGATGAGTGGAATCACCAGCCAGCCACTTGTCAATATCAATAACAATTTACCCTTGCAATCCCTCATTCAGAACATAATAACTGTATCCTGTTTATTTGTCATTTTCTTGCCTACACAGGGCAGGCATCTGGTTGACCTGCTAATGTCATAATTTTGCCGATCTGAAGCTTTGCAGAATTTTCCGAATCTTAATTTACCGATAGCGTCTGATCGGTAAATACCGGCAAATCAAAATCATTGGTAGATAAACGAGTGGCCACTCATTATAGCACTTGGGCATGGTATTGTCACAACATTATATTTTGACTATGCCCAGGCCGGGATTCTGCGCAATGCCTGTTACTATGGTAACAAAACATTCTGGCAGAAAAATCAAATAAAAGTATTCAAATGAATGTAAATTTTCTAAAATGAGGTCTTGTTTGTAGTTTACTATATATCATCCTTACATTGAACCCATAAAAAACTCAGACAAAGGCCCATTAAAAAAGTTATGCCTGAGAAAAGCTCCCATGATGCTCTGCTTTTGACTCCAAGCAGACGACTAAACAAGATGGCTGCCAAGCCCCTTACTGGTAGTTCATCAAATCAAAAGTTATTGAAGAGTATCAATAAACTTTGTAAATACTTCGTTCAACTAAAGGACATTCAGACCTCAGCTATAAATCATCACAAGGCCATCTGCTCAATCTTAATACCTATAACAATACAAGCCCCTGTGCTCGTAGCCGGTCTGGGACCGAAATGAATAGAATACATGCAATAATTTCCCAAAATCATTATAATATGACACCTTGGTAACTTATGAATAAGTTATCAAGGTATCATATTATAAATTAATTGCATATTTACCTGTAAAATTTTGGGAAAACTTCTGCCAAGTTATGGTCGCAAGATGGCCGCCGAATCTTTGCACTTTTTAATTACTGTATGGTTCAGTAGATGGCACTGCAGAACTCGCTCGCTCGCAAAATGAAATATGCGAAAAACCGAAAAATCAGTCTTTCGCGAAATTTTTGTCACACGATATATACCTGTTCTACAGTATATATATATATATATATATATATATATATATATATATATATATATATATATATATATATATATATATACTGTACACGTACTGTTTGATAATCGTTTAAATTTCGTTGCTTAGATACGGTTTTTATTCTTTCTCTTTTTAGATACGGAAGAGCTGGGGGTGTGGTTCATCTGCCGCTCTACTGTAAACAGATTCCCTCCACTAAGGACCCCTGTATATTCTCAGTATTTTGTTAGGCAGATCGGTCGACGAGTTAACTGGAGACCAGATGTATTCCTTCTGGCGGGTATCTAGTTGGCATATCAATATTATGTATCAGCGTAACATGAGACTGAGAAAGGGCATTGGGTAGTCACCTTACGTGACTTACTATCAATACCGCGGTAAATGGTAGCATGTTAAATGGATGTCGAGATATAGCCTTTGTATTTTTGGTGTCAGAGAATACACCTCTTTTCTTCTGTTTTGAACAGTTATGTGTAGCTAACCATGTGTTCCCAGTTATAAGTTCGAATTAACATATTATGTCATGTTATGATCTGTATATTCTAGCAGTGTCTATCACTTGCCACGCATTATTTGTTTTATATTGTATATCTTTTGCAACATGCCTGCAGTCAATAAAGAATATATATATATATAATGGAAATAGAGTGCAACCCGCCGTTCCGACGTCCCCAAAAGCCATCCAATCTGACGACCACTAAGCCACGCCCTCGCCATCCCCCTGGTGGGGAGAGTGATAACGACAAGATCAGGTCGCAGGATTTCTGATAGGGAAGCCTGCGGCTAGGCCTTTCAAGAACTCCTGCTTCAGAAGGCATGGAGAAACAAGCAGAATTCTTTAAAATTTCAAATCGCACAAATGTGTAACAGGATTTTTATTTCTCCATGGTCATATTATCAAATATAATAAAAAAACAAAAACAAGAAATTGCTGGACATCTAGTACAAAAGAAAAAGGATAGGGTTCGAATATACTTTTGGTGAAAGTTGTTAATTATCACAATGTTGTACTGTATTTAGAATAATAATAGTTGAAGATTGGGTATGACCATAATTTTATTTTTCATATTAGGTACCAACTATTTTTAGTATTGTTGTCTTCTCTAAGGTCAATTAAAAAGGTGTTCCATCTTTGATCAAAAATGTCTCCATTTTTGGTCATTGCTTCATGTTATCTCATTGTTTGGATTTTTCTGTAAACACTTCTATAGATCTCCTAGTGTCATTTTTTACCTGTTTTCCTTTTGGAGTATATAACATCTCTAACGCTTAAAATGATTAGTTGTTTGATCTGATAATCTTTGTCTCCAAATTTTCCTTCAATATCTGATTTTTTGAAGTGGGAATCATAAATCGACTTGACCCAATCTTCAATTACCTTCCCCAATTTTTTTATATTTTCACATTTGATATAAGCCTGTTCAATTGATTCTATTTCAATTTTGCAGAAAAAGAAATTTGGCGTTTCTGATATTCCCATTTTGAAAAGTAGTTTATTATGCACTGTTTGTCTATGCAGTAACTTAAAATTATTAAAATGTTGATAAACTGATGGAGCTATCACTTTGATAATTTTAAATCCACTGGTTACTGAATCAAAAGTAAGTTCATCATCAAGACGCTTTGACCATTTTACTTGGACCTGTTTTATAATACTATTACCTGATTCAACTGTGCTAAAATAAACATTCTTATTACCGTTTGTACCCAGGTCAAGGATATACAGTATATATGGAAGTTGTGGTGTCTGTTTTTCCCAAATGTTTATGTTCTGTTGTTTCAAGATATCCTGTATTTTCTTCTTAATCCTTATAAATAATAAAAAATTCATTTATCTTGAATAATGGCTTGGATTTTTTTCTATTAAATGTATATTTCCATTTTCACCTATTAATTCAACTATTGAGTTTAATCCTTTATTAGACCAATTTTTTCCTTCCATGACCTTTTGGTTGTACCATAAGGGTGTTGCAATTGATAACATTAAATCTTTCCCACAATATTTTGCATACAGCTGTAAATTGTATACAAAGCTATTGTTACACCTGGCCAAAATGTATCAACTACCCGTGTGAGCAGATCTTTTAAATAGATATTACCATATATGTATGCATTATCTAAACCGTACATATTAGGGAAGGCTGCCCATCCCTCACAGGATTTGTAAATCATTTTGAAGCAGGAGGCCTTTAGAGCCATTTTAATTATTCTGATATTTGGGAATTGGAACCCACCTTCAGCTGTTCACTTTTCCAGTATTGATAGATTAAATTTACCTGGTTTGTCTTTCAACAAAAAAATAAGAAAAATATTTTCAAGTTCTCTGAAGATTTCTTTTTTAGGCCTTGGCAGGGACAGCAGGATATGAACAATTTTTGAGAACATTAAACCTTTGATAATGTGAATTTTCCTATTAAAGTTAAATTTCTATGTTGCCAATTTGTACGAAGTTCTTTTTATTTCTAATAATTTTGGTTTCAAGTTTATGTCAGTGATTTTATTTAAATCCATAATGCCCTAGTCAATGCCTAAAGATGTAAATTTCTTAGTCCAAATTAGGTTTATGTCGTTGCACAAAGTATTCCTGCTGTCCCTTTAATTTCTGAATTTTATTACTTTAGTTTTTCCACATTTATTTTTAGGCCTGAAATTGAGTAGAAAGTGTTTATCTCCTCAGATTTTCTTCATTGAATCTCATGAACACAGTGGTATCATCTGCAAATTGTGAAATTCTATGGTTTGTATCTGTGAAATGCCCATTTTGCAATATTTTCGAAGATGAATTTTTTTTAAAACTTTTAACGAGTGAAATTGTTTTGTTTTTATTGATGTTAAATAAATTAAGCATTTTTGATATATATACCCATGAAATAGAGTCAAATGCTTTCTCAAAATAATGGGGCCCTGTAAATTCTGAATTTTTGATTCAGTTAAAATATCTACAGTTAGTCTTGTGTTTTCACCAATAAATCTTTCCTGAACAAAGCCTTTCTGGCTTTCCCCAATTAATATTGGTAAAACATTTTTGAATCTAGAAACCCATACACCAGAAGAAAATTTATACTAGTAAATCGAATTTAACAAAGTCATCGTCCTCCAATTTTTCGAATATATTTCGGGCTTTGTTTCCTTTCGGAATGTATGTTATAATTCCTGCACTGTGCTATTAATAAATTCCTGTTGCAAAATGGTTTAGTAATTAGTTATAGAATATATGTATAGCAATATACGTACAATAAACCTTTTAGATGAAATAATATGTGTGGTGACAATTTTCATCTTTTCAACCCACAGCTTGCCTATTTTGGTTATATCTCTATCAAAAGTTATGTTTAGAATTAATATTTGAAGGAGAGTGGTTGTTCATTAGAACACTATGTACAGCCCTCCTATGAATATGTTGTGATTTATTCCTTTATCTAATAGAGTTTAGGTAGACGTTTGGGTATCCAATTTTATAACAGTTGTTGAAAGCAATGTTTAAGGTGGCAATCCAGGTGGGGCGCTGTCGGCTGTCCTCGGTTGGCCCTTAATAATGCATATCAAAACAAAAGATTACGCATGAGTAGTGATCTAAGGCCTCGAATCTCGACCAAGCGACTTTCTATTGGCATACGGTATAGAAAATAAAAGGTGGGACGGTATCTTGGTGATACCTATTTCTAGATCAACTCAACCCAGAGTCTGTGTGAAACACATACACCCTCTTTGCCTGAAGGGGTTGAACTGTCAGAACCATTGCTCTTTTATTAATCGTGTCTATTTACACCCTGTGGCTGCATAACCAACTAAACATTTTTCATCATATATTAGGAACACGTCAAAATCCATCGGAAGTCTATGGAGTTAATGTTATTGCGCATATGTACCACATCCCCGCTGAGATCCTCCGGGATTGTGGGGCATTTGGGTCTATCTCGAAAAATGGTCACAAACGACCTGATTGTCTGCTTTGACCATGCAGATTCCTTCGAGCCATATCATTTGACCAATATTTTCATCTCATCTTTTGGCTGAAAGTGAATAACAATACAGTCTTCGAAGCCAGTGTTTCAGGATATGACAGATATGAACCCCCTTTAGATCCAAAATCACAGGTACCTTGAATTATGACAGGACCTGATATCAGCATGTACTATGTAGACCACGTTCTGTTAGTAATTTTGAGGTTAACGGGAATATCCAAAATTGTTTTTTAAAAATATTCATTGCAGACCCCCTGTTGAGGTAGGACCTTGGACCGTACCAAAGATATGATTGATCAAATGTTAGAGTCTGATTTTCAAGTAAAGGATGAGTCTTGACCTTTTGCCAAAAAACCAAAACAGACAGATATGTTCTTAGAGGATGCAACATCAAATGAAAATAGTTAAAATTTTCAATGTTATGGCCTGTAAAAATCTTTAGCAGTAAGGAATCCAAAATTTACTTCCTATTTTGGCCTTGTCAATGATATCCCTAAGCTACTGTAAATCACTTAAAGGGCAAATGCACCATCAGAATGATTTCGGTTCAAAATTAGCGTATACATGTCACCTTTCAAATAAGACCTCCCCCGAACCTGTCCTCTTCAGCACTACTCAGTTATAGCTTACAGAAGTGACAGGCCTGAGGCAGCCATATGGGGACGTCTATGTATCCCATGATGCACTTTTAACTAGGTTGCAATGGTAATCATCACCTTAACCTAAAATGAGAAAGAATTCTTTTTTTTTGCATATTTGAATCTTGGAAGAAGGTAGCCTCAGCATCAGAAGTGTTAAAGAAGAGATCCGCATGTTAGCGTAGTGAAGAAGAATAAAGAAAACCTTGGATTAAGTATAGGTGGTTGTTCATCTAAGAAAAACGTAGTGCGTGGATGTTTATTGTCCAATATAAACAGGGTCCAGTAAGCATAGGGATGCAGGCAAATAATATAGAGTTGAGTTCAGTGACTCTGGACGACAATTGTGCAAATTTAAGTGCATGTCAAATCGAAAATTTTTAAATAAAAAAATTGGGGTCTGTTTTTTTTGCGGAATGATTGCATGGCACCAACCACAGGTTTCCTGAAGGCTGTTTTTCCGGGGCCACAACATACCATTCTAAACTTTTGTTGTTTAAATATTGTAATAATAGTAATTGAAATACAATTATTATACAAATAAATCAGATTTTGCATCACATAAGCGGACGTCTACCAACGTTAGATTGGTGTTGGTTGTTTATTGTTACTAGTCCGCACTGTCATACTCGCGCAGAACCCTCTAACCCCTGGTGAGATAAATGTAAACTAAAATATACTATGAAATTAAAGAAATTATGTACAATGTATTAACAATACTGGGATAAGTGGCAATCCCAAACTGTCTTTACAGTATGACCTATTCTTCGAACTTATAGCCTCTTTAAAACAGAAATTAAACCAGAACCTCATAATTATATTTTAATCGTTAGAAATTCAGTTACAAGATTTTTGTCAAGATTCTGACTGAGCTCGCATAACTTACACAAAGAAACAGGAAAGTGGCAGCGCCAAAAGATCCCTCCTGAGGATCGTATTTGTCCATATTGTATAAATGGGGTTGAGGATGAGATACATGTGTTTGCACAGTGTCAACGTTATAACAGAGACATTGATCAAGTCACTGGTTATAATGACCTATTGCTTCCATTTTTTCAAATGCTCAATATGTTACTTAATGACTCAGAAGTTTATTCTGGCTATGTCAAGCACTGATCCTCAAGTCATTAAAATGGTTGGCGAATTTGTAATTGCTATATTTTCTCTCGGAGAGTCCATATAGATTTATTTTCATATTCTTTCTATATACGTTTCAATATCTTTATGGTTATAGTCAGATTTTTAAAGTTGTATATCAAGGAAGTTGTATAAATCCGTACTGAGTGTGTTTTGAGGTCAATGGAATCAATAAATCAATCAATCAAACTAACTTGACCTGCCCACCTTGACCCTTTGGTGCCTTAAAAACAGTTGAAGACGGACCAAATTCAGTTTACTTTAACAACATGGACCAGTTATAGCGAGCGCAAGCTAGCATTCAAATAAAGCATGTGTATGTACAAATAAGGTGAACTAACTCAACTAGATACAATATATATATATATATGTATATATATATATATATATATATATATATATATATATATATATATATATATATATATATATATATATATATATATATATATATATATATATATATATATATATACAGTATATATATATACAGTATATATATATATATACTAGTATATATATATATATCCAAGCTGTATATGTTATGATTATAGTAGCGGGGAAAAGCTGCCACGGCGGTGGCCTCTATATTCCTGGTATATTTGCTAAATGACTCGCCTTTTTGTGGGTCAATCTTAATGTGGTTTAGATAGTTAGAACCGGCACAATTCATTCTACTGACCTATTAATTCTCTTTAAAGCTGTTGCAAAATAAAGATTTAGCGACAGGTTGAAATCGTAATAATTTATATGCCATCAATTTTCGGTCAATCTATGCTTTCTTTGTGTCAGAACGAATAAAAAAGGTGAAATATTCTGATGCTTTGCTCTCGCTTACTGGCCATACCAGCATCATAATAATCTGAAATTGTTCAGTGTCTTGTGGACATTTTAATTGATTTTTTTTTGCGTTAATACGAAGGTCCATTTTTTTCATACAGATTGTATTGCCTTTGCACGATGGTGCAGGTGTGAACGGCAGATTTTGAAATATTCTTCCACTTTTTTTCTAAAACAAAACTTTTTGTTGTTTTGGGGAATTGGTGGCATTTTTCTGCTGTTTTTGGAAAAAATGGAAAAAAATTATAATTTTTTTCTGTCGTTTAACCAGATTTTTTTTTCGGGAAAACAACAAGGAAAAAAATTGAAATATTTTTCCACTGTTTTTTTTTCTGAAACAGTAGAAAACTTTCTGCTGTTTTTGGACATTGGTGGCATTTTCTCTGCTGTTTTTGGATAAAATGGAAAAAAAATGATAATTTTCTTTCTGTCGTTTTCCAGAAAAATATTGAAAGATTTTTTTCTGTCGTTCACACCCTCACCATTGTACCTTTGTGTGTTGATGTGCATTTGAATACCAATTCATTTATTCATGCATTTTGACAAAATGTATATGACAGCTCAAGTTCTAGGTTATCATTATGAACGAATAAGCAGAATGTTCATAACGTTCGCAAAACCGCTGTGTGTGAACAGGACTAATTTCGCAATCTCGCGAGAACAAACTTCGAACGAGATTAGAGAAAAAAGATGGCGGCGAATACAGGGGTCGAATGGGCCTCCTGTGTTAAGCCCCTTCTAGCTGCGTCATACTCAGCTTTCAACAAAAACCAGATACCAGAACTTGTAGACTCAATAATCAAAAGGTAAGTGCTTTTTCAAATGCGTACTAAAACTGACTTAGTGTCATGTTACAGCCTTGCGTAGTCACTGCAAATGATATGGGCTTCCTCCTGTGTTGTGACTTGTGATGATGTTTGATGATATGTGGATATGTGTCAATGATGTCATCCATCCACAAAAGGGTTATTCATAATGCTATTTTTTGGCAATTTTGCTCTATTTTCTCTTCATTTTATCCTTACGTTTTTACAGATAATAGCAGATTCATGCATAACACTGAACAGCTACAAACAAGGAAATAAATTCAGTTCACTGTCATCTTTGTATCTGCCAAACTGACAGCACAGCACAATATTTACATTTTTACTGTTCACCAAATAATGGTATGCACAGCAAGATACCTCCCTCAACCTTCATTAAAAAGTACTTCAACATGATTGGGACTTCAGTTTAGATATGATTCAACAATTAACATTCACTGAAATAGGGATGATAGAAATTTACATTACTTTCATTTTTGATATCCCACTGTTCTGACTATTGTATATTGTTAAAATATGGGGGGAAGAGAGATGGGGAGTTTGGATGGGCAGGGAAGAAGGGGAGCAGCTGAAGGAGATAGTAGGTTTGTTTGGGGACCCATCGGAGGTGTTAGCCAGAACGGTGGGAGAAGGGGTGAGAAAAATGATGAAGGAAAGAGAGGGGTGAAAAAAAAAGAAGAAATGAGACCAGGGTGTGTTGTAATTACATGTTTTAAACCACTGTATAACACTGTTACTTTTGGTTCGTACTAATCGGAGTATCAAGCGAGTAAGAGGAAGGGAGCCACGTAGGTAAGTGAGGGATGCTAAAACAGGTTAGCATGGAGGAAGTAGGCGGGGAGAGTTTTTTGGTAAGAGTTACTATTAGGATAAGGCTGTTGAAATTAATAAGTAACACAGTTTATATGTGGGTTTGAGGGGTTCATATGTGTGGGGGTTATTTACATGTGTAGGACAGGAAGACAGGGAGGGGGCAGACCAGATACTTGGTAGGATATCTGTATAGGACAGGAGGACAGGGGAGGGGACTGACCTGATGCAGGATGCATGACAATAAGTATGGGGGGATAGGGAACATGAAGAACAACGAGGCCCGGGGGTGACGAGTGGCCTGGGTGGTAGGGGAGCTTCTCCGTAGGTCCTCCCTCGGGAGTTGACCCCGCGGGACAAATGCGGGTACGGATCCAAAACAAACAAACAACAAATTTCTGGTAAAATTCTGGATATTGGAAAATGTACAAGTTTAGGCCTAAAAAAAAGTTGTTTGTTTCCTGTAACCCTACCCTAACAAGTTTTTATTCAAAAAAATCCCTACCCTAAAGTTTTTATCGCCCTCCCAACTCCCAATCAACGTAAAACATGCATAAAACACACATTTTTGACCAAAAAATAATGCCAAAAAAAATCTTTTTACCGACCTACCTACCCTATTTTTTTTCAGGCTGTTACAGGAAACAAACAATTATTTTTTTAGGCCTTACGTAAGTCATCCACATGTCAATGAAAACCGCATGATCCGATTATAGTGAGATTTGTGGAAAAGCACTTAAGGTGGCTGATGTAGTTAATTTATGAATATAGGATTATTTTGTGAGTTTCACATATACTTCCAAATAAAAAGTTACATGTACATACATGTATAAACATATCCCTAAGTCATAGACCATTAATGTCTTAAGTAACCCAGGTCCATACTTTCTACTTGAAAACTATTCAAAAGAAGTGATAGTTCTGGAAAATTATTCTGAAAAACAATTGATCATTATATAGACGTAGCCGTGCTCAGTAATAGAAATGGTTTTCCTCAGGTATTAGTATATTTTATTTGTAGTTCAGTCAAATTGATTGTGGACAGTTTCTATGAGCCAAACTATTATCACTGGTTAATTGACCTAGTAACAGTGCTGGAAGATGAAACTGTCACTGCAGAGTCTTAGCCAGGATTCTAAAACTGCCTTTCCAAAACAGAAGTTCCAAAAATTCTGCCTGTCCATATTAAGCTATTCAGCTCCTTCAAATTCTTATACCAGTTACATTTAATGGTATGTAGCAAAAAAAAGTCAATTTACACTTCAGCCATGTCCTAGAAGATGGTTTGTCAGGAAAATATTTCGTTATTACCCCCAAAATGTCAAAATTGTAAATTTGTCATTGAAATTTTTCAGGCTCCAAAAAGGAGTTTTTAGGAAACTGGCTGTCAAAAAGACAGGCTGGACAGGTCCTGGCTAAGATCCTGCCTGTCAGTGACCACAAAGAACCAGCGTACCTGGATGCTCACCATTTCTCTGGTCTCATGAATCATAAGTAAATAAATGAAAAAAATAATTTGGAGTTTGAAGATCTGTGTTGTTATTATCAGACAGGTCTGCTTCTGATTTGAGGAGTAGTGTCGTTAAAGGGGCACTAAACCCTGAAATACATGCCAACTTATATGAAAGGAAATACACTTTTTTAAGCCATCAATCATAACAACCCAATCCAATTCAGTCCCACGGGGCAGAAAAGTGTGTATTCCAGTGGCCCAGTCTCCTCTCAGTGATCAGCCATATCTCACACATCCTGCTGCTGCCAGGATGTCACAGTAGTATTGTTGCCAAGACAGGAATTATCCGAATAGCTACTATGCACACAGTCAGGGTCATAGCTGCAATGCGTCCAGCGTGTCATTTGGACATGCAGAACACTGTTTTTTGACAGTTTGGACACCCAAAAGTTTTTGTCAGAATTTGCTGAAGATGACTTTTCTTAGAAGATAGAAGATGTAGAAGCTGTGGTGTTACTTTTATAAGACACACAAAGCAGTATCTGGCCTAAAAAAGCAAAATCTGTAAAGGTATGGGGTCTATCTTATTAGTAGTATGTATTTTGTACCACACTTTGGACACGCAAAAATAAATGAAATAAATGAAACCTCTATTTGGACACCCTGTTTCCAAATATCGGCTAAGACCCTGCACACAGTGCATAAATTCTGGGTTTCTACTATCACTTTCCAACTTTTAGCTGAGGTGAATGGACCAGCTGAGGTTAATAACAATTTCATTTAATAGCATATTGGGTTGAATTGGGAAATTTACACTTTAGCTATGTTCTAGAAGATGGTTATTTAGTAAAATATTTGGTTATCACCCCCAAAAAGTCACAATTGAAAATTCTTCAAAAACATTTTTGCCTACAAAAGTGAAGTTTTTAGGAAAATGCCTGTCCAAAAGACATATAGGACACCTCTTGGCCGAGTCCCTGCAAGAACCTCTAAGAACCATAATCTTAGAGAGCCGGGTGTCTGGGCGTCATTTGGACCCCTAAACCCCAAAAAATCACCCACTAGGACACCCAAATCTTTTTGTGTGTGATTTCTTAAAATGTCAATTTCAAGTATATAATTGAAGTTTATTAACCACAATACAATCCCCTATTTCCCATGACATTATATAAGGATATTATACCTTATTACAATAAGTTTATACATATTAATGGTTGTAATTGAGTATATATTGTAGTTTTCCTTAAAAAATGGGACGCCCAATGATTTGCCAATTGCTAATTTTGGGACCCAGTTTCAACATCCTGACTAAGACCCTGGTACAGTATTTTAATGGTACTGTTAATGGTACTTTATTGCATTGTTAACTTATCAATTTTGTTATGAATTGTCATATTTAGGATCCTGGACAATTCCTGATAGATGATACAATTTTGTTATGAATTGTCATGTTTAGGATCCTGGATGACTCGCAATAAATGATAACTTTACAGTGGTTAGTATCATTAAGAATACCTTAAAGGAATTTAACGGTACAATACAGTAATTTTTGAAACAATAATGGTGCCTGTCCTGATACCTCACAGGTTGTGAGGTACAACAGTATCCAACCCTAAATATTCTCTTAGTTTGTTATGCAAACCTTATTAATGACTTTCTTGTTTTCTCTTGCAGTGAGAAGGACATTCTGAACCATGAGGATCAGTATGAGTGTTTTTACTCATCGTTCGTGGCTTTGGCGGCACATTATATTAGTGCAAGTGCTGCAGGATGTAAGTATACATATATATCAGGGCTCAACATTAACTTGTGAAGGCACCTGCCTAGTAGGGCAGGTTAACTTTAATTTCTACCTGCCTGACACAATTGTCAACTGCCCTGTAAAAGGTCTGATAGAATGAATATGAAATTGACTTTTCTCTATGCATTATATTTGTATCAATTAACTGTTCATGCTACAATTTTATTTGTACTGTTGAAAAAATATTGGATTTCCCTTATTATACTATGCCTGAATTTATATGATGAAATCTTACCTGTCATGTAGGGCAGGCACAATATGATTTTTACCTACCCTCCAGCCATTTTGAAAAGTTTCACCTGCCCTGGGCAGTAGGGCAGCACTTAATGTCAAACCTTGTATATGTGCAAGGATAGTGTTGGGAATCGTCCATATTTCTCAGCTAATCATTTCAGAATTTTGATTCATAAATCAATTATGACTAATTACTTCTATTAAGTATCATAATTGTCATGTACCTAAACATTGGTATGAGAATGAGGCTCTTATCCAGGATATAGAAAATGGCTGTTCAAAGCAGCATTTACAAAATTTCTGCCTGTCCAGATTTGAAAGTTCTCTCTATGTTATTAATGTTAGGAAACGATTAAATGGTTGCAGCGTTCGACAAATAGCATAGTCCCATCTCCTGGGAGATCTAACTTCCCAAAACGGCCCTGTTGAGCTACCTTAAGTTGGATTTAGGTAGTCCCGCTGGTCTACCTGAATCCTGGGGAAGTTCCCCCCATAAATACAAAATGGTTTAGCATCCCTTAAGCATACAACCTACAAAAAAAGAAGAAGAAAGCATGCCATAAGTACCATTACAGGTGAACTTGGATATGACGGACCCCTGTATGACGGATTTTTGCATATGATGGACAACATGCTTGGTCCCAGTTCCCAGTATTTGTCAAATGTATATGACGGATTTTGCATATGACGGACCAATTTTCCTGGTCCCATTGAGTCCGTCATATCCAAGTTCACCTGTACTAACATGAATAAGGGGGAAAAGAACCTTTTTGTTAAAAGAAAATGGCGGGACTACCAAAAATGCTGGCGGGACTACCTGATTTGGAGTTCAGAAACATCCATCTGGGAATTATCAATCTTGATACATATTTAAGCCTGTATTTGGTGGACAGCTTAGCCCATTAAGGCATTAACCCTTCAAATGCTGAGGCTACTTTTGTCCAAAGCACAAGGACGCAAAGATTTTTGAAAACCATCCAAACCCTGTCATGTTGGTATCCATTGGAATGCTCTCACTGAGTACTCCTTAATGGGTACCCATATGCCAAGGTTTCAGTCATTTCTAAAGTTTTTTTGCATCGTTTTCTGTTGGCCAAATTAGTCACCAGCAGCAAAAGGGTTAAATTAAATACTAAGGGTGCATATAGCAAATTTCAGTGACAAACACACATTAAGCAGGCTCATTGCTGAAATCTGCATGCGATATGTGGACCCACATGTTCAAGATTCTGGCTGACCTTCTAAACAATCTTATATTAAACTGATATTTTTTTAGCAATTTCCAATTGTGAAGAATGGAGAAGTGATATTTGTGAAGATTGGTCCTGTGATATTTTTTGTGATATTTTCTAGCAATTTGTGAAGAATATTGAAGTGATGTTTGTGAAATTAGTCTTGAAAGTGATACTTGTTATGAGTGGTGAAGTGATAATTATTGACATTATTTATTTTCAGTGACGAAGAATGAGGTGAACAAGACTGTGAGTGCATGCCGTGTGTTGCTGCAGTTCCTGCTCAGCCGCTTGGCGCAGCATCAGGAGAGCTGCACCATCTCACAGGTAGGGGTAAGGTCGTCCCCAACATCCCTATCTATCTCTTTCCTGGCCAGGAGGAAGGGGGGGGGGGGGGAGGGGGGCAGCATCAGGAGAGCTGCACCATCTCACAGGTAGGGGTAAGGTCGTCCCCAACATCCCTATCTATCTCTTTCCAGGCTAGAAGGCGGGGGGGGGGGGGGGGGGGCACCATCTCACAGGTAGGGGTAAGGTCGTCCCCAACATCCCTATATATCTCTTTCCAGGCTAGCAGGAGGGGGGGCACCATCTCACAGGTAGGGGTAAGGTCGTCCCCAACATCCCTATATATCTCTTTCCAGGCTTGACATTACAAATAGTCTGATAGTCATGATTATCTAATTACAGAAAATCATGTTGGGCTGCTAAACAAGCCATCAACTTGCCCGAATTGAATCTAATATTTGTGGGGAAAGCCTAATAGTATAAAAAATCAGCCATCCGCCCCATAAGTGAGGGTAGAACTGATAAATATGTAGTTCTAGGGCAAGTAGTAGTATATAGATATATCCTTTTGTAATAATTAGGTCAAGCTAGTTAGGGCGGTCTGGCCATGACCGCATAGATATAAATAGATCCTCTGTCATGCCAGCATGGCACATCCTGGTTCAGTGAATGCTCTTTTACCAGCAATGCTGGCTTACGTTCTGAGATCTCAAAATGAACATATATATGTATATATATATACAGGTGAACTTGGATATGACGGACCACTGTACGACAGATTTTTGCATATGACGGACGATATGCTTGGTCCCAGTCCGATGCATATCATGTATTCGTCATATGTATACGACGGATTTTGCATATGACGGACCAATTTTCCTGGTCCCATTGAGTCTGTCATATCCAAGTTCACCTGTATGTGCGTGTCCAAACATAAACAATCTATCAATGATAACCAGTGATTCTCAAGACAAAACTACTTTGCTGGCCAGTCGAACCGGCTAGTCTAAAAGTAATGCATGTAATCAGTGTCTTAGCCAGGATTTAGAAACTGGGTGCCTAAAATTGGCAGTTGTAAAATTTTTGGGCATCCAAATTTTTAAGGGGAATCACAAAATACTCATTTTTCAACCATGAACATGTATAAATTCATCAAAATAAGGCATGGTATCATTAAACAATGTCATGGGAATTATAAGGAGATGAAAAAATTCAATTATAAGCTTGAGATTGAGATTTTTAGAAATTCCACACTAAAAAAATTGGCTGTCCTGAGGGGTTCTTTTTAAGGGTTTGGGTGTTCAAAAAGGCACCCAGACGCCATGCTGGCTAAGACCATGCATGTAATTCTTACCCCTGCCCTATTTATATGTAGCTGGGAATGGGGGATGGCCTAAACAAGTGATGGGAGCTCATTCTTACAAACGAGATTGCTGTCACATCACTTTCTGTCCAATCTCTTTTTATGTTAAAAACTTTATCTTTAAAGCATATGTTTACGCCTGTTAAAATGATCACCCACAAAGGGAAACAAATAAAAAACTATTACTTCTTTATGCCCATGACATGTCTCAATGTTCTTACACATTACTTACACACTTTATTCTGCTTTGAAATATGCTTTATTTTCAAAAATATCCATTGAATCATTAAGAAATTACAGATGGTAGCAGGACTCAATGCTAACTCAAACTGTTACTGGCCCCGTAGGACCAGTAACACCTAGGATCTACTGGTCCTGCAAAAATTTTACTGGTCCTACAATTTTTTCTGAATATAAAAATGAAAAAAACATTGCGTAAAATCTACAGACAACATTTATTTTTATTTATTTTATCTTCAAAAAAAGCATATTATATATATATATATATATATATATATATATATATATATATATATATATATATATATATATATATATATATATATATATATATATATTATATATATATATATATATATATATATATATATATATATATATAAATAATATATATATATATATATATATATATATATATATATATATATATATATATATATATATATATACATATATATATATATATATATATATATATATATATATATACATATATATATATATATATATATATATATATATATATATATATATATATATATATATATATATATCAATTATTGTATATATATATATATATATATATATATATATATATATATATATATATATATATATATACATATATGTATATATATATATATATATATATACACACACATACAAAAATGCATACAATATATCAGCTGTGAAAGTTTGTGTTACAATCTGTGGTGGTTGGTATCTTATATATGTATATATACAGAGGTCTAGCTTAAACGCCGGTCCTAGGACTTTAACAAGTAATAAAGTGGCAGGACCGATAATTTATTCTTTTCATCTGCCCAAAATGTCCGGTAACTCAAGTGGATGGCCTAGTGCAGCACTTGACTTTCCAGTGCATTTACGGCCCTTAATGGCCAGCCAGTGCAAACAGCTCCCACACAGCAAGCACGGGTGTGAGGTCTGCCACTAATTGGGTCAAAGGTCAGCTTTCCACATGCAGCCGATACTTTGTAGCAAAGGAGCTCACTTCCTGGTTCGATGCTATCATGTATACAGCTCCTATCTTACATTATTAGCTCAAACAGTGGAAGCCTGTGTGTGTGCCTCTCAAAATTAAAGATGTACCAGTAACAATGATAATTAATGACTCATTAGAAAGAAAAGAAATGCTGGCCAGTCTAACCTATTAATATGCAACTTAGGCAAAAGGTAGGATTCTTTATTATACCACTTCATTGATATCATATCACTTCACTATCATGAAGAAACATATTAAAATAATTCTGAAATAAAAAAAAACATCACCTGAAACTACTGCTCTTGATATTTTTGAATATATTTCGGTTGTAGCTATATGAAATGAATTATATGATGTTTGAGCTGTGTAGAACTAAGATTTAGCAGAAAACATTCAGAGTTTGATATTAAAATGATAGATTAAAAAAGTTTTTGATGCAGCCTCACTTATACCTGTGATTTTCTGACATGTAAATTCATCTTTCGTAAAAAACAGGTATATTTAAAATGATTGAACTATATAAACACAATTGATGTGATCATATTTATTACCTATCTATGGGTTAACTTGGGAAGTCTTAAAGGAAATAGTAGACCAGAAAAGAAACAAATTCTAAGATTGAATCTGAAGGAATTCCAAGAATTAACCTACCCTTCTAATATCCCACTTAAGATAAAGATAAAGAAAAAATAAATATCTGAAAAAGAGAATGTTAATACCTTGTACATTTATAAAAAGAAAGGATGAGGGGGTCTGTCACACTTACTAAACCTTTTTTTCCAGAAATACAGCTAAAAAAGGGAATTTTTTTCATCTAAGTATATCCAAAACTTCATGCTCAGAATGCACCAGAATGCATCACAGAGCATCTATATTTCAAAGAATTTCCATGGGGGCATGCCCCCCGACCCCCCTAGCAGGGGCTATGTGCCTTCGGCGCTCGTGGTGCACACGCAAACAAGGGACTCACTTTTTTCAGGCTTGAGAAATTAAGGGGCTGCAGTCTTTTTCTACCCTAGCCTTAACACTGAATGTCTTAATCATTATTAACACTTTCATATCTGAGAGAAAATTTATGAAAAAACTAAGAGAAAAGATCATTAAATCTAAAGTGGCTTCAGGCATATGAGTGGCTTAAGTATGATGAGGAGGCAGGTTCGGTGACAGGACTGGTAAAAAAATTGGAGGACCTGTAATCTACAAATATTACTGGTCCTGATGTCCTGTATTCGAAAAATCAAGTCTAAACCTCTGTATATATATATATATATATATATATATATATATATATATATATATATATATATATATATATATATATATATATATATATATATATATATATATATAAATATATATTTATATAAATATATATATATATATATATATATATATATATATATATATATATATATATATATATATATATATATATATATATATATATATATTTATTTATGTATAACATCAGCGAAAGTTTGTGTTACAATCTGTGGATGCTTTGTATTTTGTAGAAGTACCTGATGGTGTTGATCAAGGGGCTGTGTAAAGGTTGTAGCAGTCTCCCCAAGTCAGACCTGGTCACCTTCACTGCGCTGCTTAAGTCAGCAAGACTCCCACCCAACATCAAAAATGGTGAGAAAGGTAAGTTTGTGATTTGTTGTCCCATTTGTTATCATTCATGCTAATACATCAAATGGGCAGCATAAAGATAAATATCCAGGATTTCTGTGTCATATGTAGTGTTCGTCCGATTGTTCGAACAAGCTGAACAGCGTTCGTTTGTGCCTCCGATTATGATGATCGAACGCAATTTCACATGTTCGAACAAAAAAAACGAACATGGTTAAAAAATTCTATTCAAAGAAATAGCTGGACTTTCGGTAGTCCTGCCTGTCAGAAAATATGAGAAAAAAAGTTTAGTTACCTATTTATTGCCCCACCAAAGAGGAAACACTGCTGGACCGCTCCAGATCCACCTCTCTGAGCGTGCTGAGGCGATGTTACGATGCCGCCATTGTTGTTGTGGTTATGGGCACACCATAGCGCAAATGCGCATGACGCAATTACGCTAGTGTGTGTTGATACCGCTAGGTGTCGCGGCACCTTATGACTAAAGTAAACAGCAATGGCGACACGGAAAACCATGTACACAACTTCGATTATTAATCGGTCATCGGTCGTTCAGATGGACCGATGATCGATCTTGAAAATTGTGACTGATTCCGAACACTAATCATAGGGTTGGATACTGTTAAGAGGTATCGGTACCGGTACTGGTATCATTTCAAAAAGTAGCTATCGTACCGTTTTATTCCTTAAAGATACTCTTAACGGTACTAACCATTTTGAAGTTATGATATATTAGGGATTGTCCAAGATCCTTAACATGACTGTACACAACAAAATTCATATGGTGATAGTGCAATAAAATTACCATTAACAGTAACTTAAAAATATGGTACTGTTTCATTGGTACAGATTCCGCACCATTTCATTCTCAGTCTATTTGGCCATGAAACTAAAGAGTTAACTCACTTAATGATGTCCTGTAATCGTTTTACCTCCAGAAACTGAACAACCCGAATCGAAGGAGTTGAGACGCCCAAGATTGGACACCGGCCGCGACATCTTCAGTCAGCTCACGTCAATCTTCGAAGACGTCTCCTCCGGCGCAAAAAACAAATCTGACGGACCGGTAGAATCGGTCAACAACGATGGCGACCTGACCATCGTCCACATCAACGACCCAACGGAAGAGGTTAAGACGCTCTTCGCGAGCAAGAATATGGCGAGTCTTCAGCAGCTGGGCGGCGGGGACATTCTCTTGGAGTTGAGCACGAAGCTGGTGTTTTTGTCGAGATATATGCAGCGTTACCAGGAGGCGCTGAAGACTGGCGATTTCGCGATGCCCAGCACCATCAATGATGTCATGACTACACGTGGAAGGTAGGTTTCGGAATTTGGATTTGGGATATATTTTTTTCAAAATGAAGTAAGAACTAAGCAGCAAAGATATTTAAAGGCATAGTAGGGTATTTCACAAGGTGACTATAGCATCTAAAATTTAAGTTCATTTAAAAACTACCCTACAGTTAGAAATTCATTGAACTCAATACATATTGTATTGTAGCCTACAGTTGCTGCTGAGTGATATCTGCATCGTGTGGCGGGCGTTCTCTCTGGCGGTCCTAGAGCCCCTGACACCCGCGCGCCTAGACAAGATTGTAACGGTCGCGATGAGCTGTCTCTACGCCTCCCTGACCTGTACTACATATTGTATTGTATTGTAGCCTACAGTTGCTGCTGAGTGATATCTGCATCGTGTGGCGGGCGTTCTCTCTGGCGGTCCTAGAGCCCCTGACGCCTGCACGTCTGGACAAGATCGTAACGGTCGCGATGAGCTGTCTCTAAGCCTCCCTGACCTGTACTACATATTGTATTGTATTGTAGCCTACAGTTGCTGCTGAGTGATATCTGCATCGTGTGGCGGGCGTTCTCTCTGGCGGTCCTAGAGCCACTGACACCTGCGCGCCTAGACAAGATCGTGACGGTCGCTATGAGCTGTCTCTACGCCTCCCTGACCTGTACTACATATTGTATTGTATTGTATTGTAGCCTGCAGTTGCTGCTGAGTGATATCTGCATCGTGTGGCGAGCGTTCTCTCTGGCGGTCCTAGAGCCCTTGACACCTGCACGCCTCGACAAGATCGTGACGGTCGCGATGAGCTGTCTCTACGCCTCCCTGACTTGTACGACGTGTAACACCATCATGACTATGGCCAACAGCATGCAGCTGAAGGGAGTCAGCTCCAGCGGGGGCAAGGATGAGGAAATTGAGGGATTCGCAAATAGCATCGTGCAAAAAAGCGTAAGAATTTAGCCATAATTAGAATTCAAATCAAATTGTGAGCAATTTTTCTTTGAATTGGAGAAGAAATTAAGAATTTGAGAAATTTTTCTTTAAATTAGAAAAACTTTTAAGAATTTGACCTAAAATAACACAATTTTAATTCAAATCAAATTATGTACATGTTTTTACACAAATATCTTTTGTACAAATTGGCCAAAAGCATCATGCAAATAAATGTAAGAATTTGTACTGAAATAACATAATTATAATTCAGATCAAATTATGTACTAATATTTTACAAATATTTTTTTTACAAATTCGCCAATAGCATTGTGCAGAAGGACTCCACTATAGCTTTGTGCAAAAAAGTGAAGAGTTTACATGATATGATCAGAGTAATTCAATTCAAAAACAAAATCATGAAGATAACCCAAATATCATTTTATTGTTTTGTTTCAGTTGGAGATTTTCAACTGTGTCATGTCTGCCATTAAGAACTCAACCCGTGCAGGAGGGCATGTAAGTATTCTCTTAATAGTAGCTCCTTGGACAAAACCTGCTTGACCAATGTGTTGCTCTACTGACTTTGACTGGCCACACCTTGGCAGTTCACTAGCAGCATCATACTAAGACAGTCATTTCATTATGACTCTCTGCTGTAATATTCGCATGTATACTTGTACTATTATCATTATTAACAGTAAACAGTGATATACTATAGATATGAATGTATTTCCTGCAGTTAAATCTCATAAATAATTTAAATGGTGCAGTGTGTGATTTTCTTTTATCATTTCCATAGATTTTTCATTTGGTTTGACATTTTGGGATAGGTGAATGATTTGATTATGGGAATTTATTAATATTGAAAAGTCTATGAGGATATGCAAATATTCAATATTTTCTTTATAGTGGACTGAAAAATGTCTGTCTGAAACAATAAACAAAAAATTTATGCTCTCTGCACATACATATTTAGCTTTTCAGCTACTTCATATCTTTAAGACAGTTATATACATGTATATTCCTTTATAATGTCAAAAAGTGCAGAGTAACACTTTAGCATTGTCCTATAGCATGTATTGTTAGAAAGATATTTGGATTTTGCCCAAAATGTGCATATGCTCAATGTTACCGTTTATTATTTTAACAGAACCTCCAGAACTACCAGATGATCGGAGCCTGGGTAATCCTCTCCGGACTGGAGAGCGTCCTTAATATTTCACCCGCCTCCATCATCGAAAAGAAAGACGCGAAGCCTGCCAAAGTTCATGAGGGGGCAAAGGTCAAGGACACCCCTGTAGTGCCTAGACCAGGCTCAGCTAAAATGTAAGTGATGCAGGAAATTTAATTTATCCACAATACCAAGATTATCTTATTCATTATTTATTCGATGTATTGATTTGGGTCTTTCACACACAATGGCATTTCAGTTACATAGGTAACATTTCTATATTTTCAATTAAGGTCAGGTCTGAAGCTGACTTGCCAATGTTAATTTCGGGGGCTCAAGAGTACAACCCCCCCCCTACAGTTGAAACATGAAGGGGGGGGGGGGGGGGGGGTTGAAAATCCTTTTTAATAAGACTTTGATTAACTGTTAACATGTTTATATATCTATAAATTGGAGGGAGGCAGGCAGGCGCCGGGAAGGGTTGAAAAACTTGGTTAGGCTAGAAAAGTTGTTTGTTTCCTGTAACCCAACCAATTTAAGTTTTTACTCAAAAAATTCCTACCCCAAAGTGTTTTCTGCCTTTCCAACTCCCAATCAACATAGAATATGCATAACACACACAGGTTTTGGATTTTTTTTCATGCATTTAAAAAGAAAGAATCCAAAAATATTTCCTACCTACCTGCCTACCTACTTACCCTATTTCTTTTCGGACCATTACAGGAAATGCAATTTGTTTAGGCTTTATCTTAAGATTTGAATTAACTATTGAAATGTATATATATCTCTATTCTATGATTGTTTGTTTTCTCTGGTAGTTTACAATGGTAGACATATGTGCTGATTTTTTGTTCCTTTTTCAGTCAGCAGGGTTTCGGTATCCTGTCGGTCGCGCTGGCGTCTCAGGCGATCTGCCTTCTGTCCTCCCTGATGGAAGATCTACACGTCGAGGGACTCACAACCAGGGTAGGCGGAATTTGCGTTTTTTAAGAATTTTTAAAAATTGCCGATGCAATGGTCATTAAGTCTTCTTTGTAGGGAGTGGTCAGTGGCCAATGTTATTGCACTAACAGCGTGCAACATAATCACTTGCCCCGTCGCAAGTTGTAAGTGAATTTGGCAAAAAAATATGATAGGGCAAGCAGAACAAGACCCTGACTTGCCCTGCTAGACAAGTAATGTTTTGGGCAAAGTCCATTCTCACCTTTCTTTAACAGAGTGGCGGGCAGGTGGAAGTGCCGGCAGGGCAAGTAAACATTAGGGGCAGCTTGCCACACTTGGCAAGTGATATTTTGGAACCTATGTTGCACCCTGTCTAAGGAATTGTCAATAAGAGTTTATTATTGCCTCTATTGTTGCAGGGAGTGGTCAGTGGCAAGCAGCGGCAGGAGGCCTCGCTGGACATGACCGGTCACTACACGGCCTGGCAGCGAGTCCAGAAACTGACCAACAGCATCAAACTCACCTCACTTCTTTTCAACGTACTCGCAGTGGCATACAAAAAGGTAAGAAAAACCAACAAGACAAAATTCACCTAAGTACAGTGAAAATACTCTCCTTAATGTTTTTGGAAGTAAAGAGAAAACAAATTGGTTGACTTTACTATGTTAATTATAATGTGATGAGAAATTCAGTAAATATTGTTTTGGGCTTTATTCATATATAATTTTGGTTTTCACACAACAGCAATAATTACCCATGAAACAAGTAATCACTCTCATAGCAATTTTGATCAGCTTATCTTGGGTTTCTGAAATTTGAATTTCCTTTTGATATGGGTATTTGGTATTGTATTGAGTTCTAGAACCTATCTCTAGACCTTGGACGAAATGCCAATGCAATTCAAAAAATGAATGGATGAGTGAATGCATGAAAGAATGAATGAATAAATAAATAAATAAATAGATAAATAAATTAATGAAAATTTAAAGAAATAAAAATGAATAGAAAAAAGGGAATGATTAAAAAGATAAGCGAATCTACCTTCATTTCACCTATATGTGTTTCTGTTTTCCGCCACCAGGGGGCGAGCCTGCGTAAGAAGAAGACAAGGAACGACGACTCTGACAGCAGCAGTTCCAGCAGCTCCTCTGATTCCAACACCTACTATGAGGATGATTTCAGCAGCTCCGGAGACAGCAGCGCTGAGGACGGTAAGACACAGAAATATCCTGCCGTAGTCTTAGCCAGCAGTACATTAAAAGCTTATCTGAGCAGTTTGGTACCGATATGTCATTAGCAGTAAGGTAGCTGCTAAAGACATGGGTACCAAGCTACTCAGATAAGCTATTGATAGATTAAAATGGATGCTCCCTGTGCCTCCATTTCTTGTATGTTAGGATGTGTTAAACAACAATGAATATACTTCTTGTATGAAGGTTGGCAGTGGTGGGAACTTGGGTTTAAGTAGAGAATACCCTACGCTACTATGTTTTATTCATGGTGAAATTGTCCTTTAAGTAGTTGACATTCCTTTCTGTGTTGACCAAGCAGTGTGGTGTAGTACCAGCAATGGTATATAGATGGAACCGCCTACTGGCGCCTAGCACATGAAACATTTCAGGAGTTCTTTTACAGAATGATGACTCAAAACCAATCCACTCTCAGTAGCATAAGAAGACGCTGTCGTCAGATAACACTACCGTACCTCTCCCACCTCTGCCCCCAGCACTGGAGACCCAAGATTGATTCTACTATAAACATAGGATTGACACTACTATTATTTGTTTTTGTTTTTTTAGATGATGACTCTGAGCCGATACTTGGCCAGTGGTTTGAGGAGACTTTGTCGTCGGATAATAGTTCCGTACCGCTCCCACCCCCGCCCCCGGCACTTGAGACGACTTCATCCTCCTCCGGTAATAAGCAGCGCCCTCACCGGCTGAGCAGTACCGACAGCCCCAACTTCATACCCGATAAGAGAGACCCTGATGGGGTAAGTACCCTTTTCCCTTCTCACCCTTTTGCTGTACTCTCCAGCAATAGGCAGTGCCATTTTCATACCCTTATCTTCCTTTAGCTGTCCAACCGTAAGTAGTGATAACTTCATACTTAAAAAGAGAGATTCTGACGGCCTAAGTACCATCCCTTTTCCAGGCCTTGACATTAAGAGTTGCCCGGTTGGAGAGTGAAATTGCCTGAAAATTACATTTAGGCAACCAAAAACATGATCCCAACTTGCCTTAGAATGGATACCCTTTAAGATGGTACAGGTTCAGTCAAATATTGGTACCAATGAAATGGTACAGGATTTTTGAGATACTATTAACAGTACTTTTTTTGCATCATTACCTCATTACCTTATGGGATTTTTCAAAGAAGACATGTATCTTATTAACATGCAATTCAATAAACAAAAAGTTTCTAAAAATGAAAAAGAAATACTTTCAGTAAGATATTAAGAACTTTTCCTCGTATAAGCTCCAGAAATATGGGTTAATTTCAGAATATTAATTTGTCTCTTTCTCTCTGTCTCTTTCAGTATATTGAGCTAGCCGGTGACGTCCTGCAGTTCTTCAACACCCACTTCCTCAGCTCAACAGACACTGATGTCAAAACATACGTCAAGTAAGTACAACTCTCATAGATAATCAGAATGCATTTAATTATTGATAAAAAGCTTTGGAATGACAGTTTTCCATCTCTTCAATTTATTTATTATTACATCTAATTAAGTTCTTAGTGTTTGCATGCATCAAATAAATATAATCTCTAAAAATTGGGAGTTAAGGCATTTTTGCTTTGAAAAATGGAGCCAGCGAAAATAGCGGTATTTCTACCCTTTTTAACTTCCAAGCGTTATTATTATCACATTGTCTAGACTTTACATTGTTTGATAATTTTACTCTGTTTTTCAATCATTCTTAACTTTCAAGTTATTATCATAAGGTTCCAAGATTTAGACAATAATTTCAGAAGAAGCGTCTAAGCAAAAAATGGTTTTAAACAATGTGGTGGCCACCTACCCCAACCTAAAAAGTCCAGGGTTCCAGAGCAATTTCTGGAAGAAAAAGCTGTAAAAACAACCTTATTGTCAAATCCTGGGTATTATCCATGATTTAGAAATTGGGTGCCCAAAATTGGCAATTGCAAAATATTGGGGGTCCAAATTTTTAAGGGGGATCCTAATATACTCAGATTTCAACCATGAACATGTATAAATTTATCAAAATAAGGCATTATATCCCTATACAATTTCATCTTTGACATTTAAAAAAATTCCTCACAAAATAATCTGGGGTGTCCTGAGAAATGTCCAAAATATGCCCAGATGCCTGGCTAAGACCATGGTCAAACTTGTTTGTTATAGTGTTGTGCTGATATTTTCAGGTCCACACTGAGTGAGCAGCATATGGCTGGACTGGCCACAGTGGTCAAGGATCTGGACAAAGATGGCCGCCGCTGCGAGGATGGTCCCGCTTACGATGACTTTTCCGTCTCGCTCTCGCGCTTCGCTCACTGTATGATCGCAACAGGACAGCTCTCAGAGGCTCTACAGGTACAGTGTCATAGAAATGCTTCAAACTTTTAACCCTTCCAATGCTGAGGCTACTTTCATACAAAGCACAAGAACACTAACAATTTTGAAAACCATTTTAACCCTATCATGTAGTTATTCATTGGGTAGCTCATACTGAGTACTGCCACATGAGTTCCCATGTACCAGGGTTTCAGTCATTTTTCAGTTTTTTTGCATCATTTTGTAGTGACAAATTTAGCCCCCCAGCAGCATAAGGATTCAGAACGAAATGGTGTGGTACAGTATCAATGAAACGGAACAGTATTTTAATGGTACTGCTAACGGTACTTTGTCTTTTTCATCATTCATCGTGAAGACTTCTTTTGAGGTGCACGATTTAGTCTCATCTATGATCATGTTTAACCTATTAATGCTCACCACGGCCCAAACCAGCCAGACACTTTTGATGAATTCTTTCATATTATATTAAGTTATTTCATTCTCAATTCCAAAGTTCTAGTCAAAAGTATCAGAGATCCAGACAACATAAACTATGGAACTCTTAACCATTAATGGGTTAAGTCATTTATTGTCCTTCTCTCTACAGGATGCGCTACTAGTACAGCTTGGAGTTTTCCCGTACACGAAGGATCCATGGCCGCTACAGGTGTATCCCCGTACGCTCGCCGTATTGGCCGAGATACTGTTGCTACGGCAACAGAATGAGAGGATGGCCGGCAGCGTCAACGCCAAGGGGCAGAGCGAGTCTGCCATCATCAATATCTGGACCAGATTCATGTCAACAATGAAGAATGTCATTGTTGCCTTTGACAACAATGGGGATTATGAAGGTATGTTTTTCCGAAAATCTGTGATAATAGAAGACAACTATTAGGAGATAATTTCAGCATACCTCATCAGGGTTTTAGCCAGCAGGCTGTCTGGGCATCATTTGGACACACAAACCCTCAAAAATCGCACCCAGTCTCTAAATCCCTACTAAGTCCCTTTTCTCCATGACAGAATCAAAATCAATTTAGTTCTTGTCCAAGGTCCTAGGTCAGAATCCTGCTTTGAGGTTTGTGAATTAATTTCCACTAACTTAAGGTTAGTAGTTTATATTTCTCACATGCTCTGGATTCCTTTACCATTATCAAGATTAAGGTTGGCATCTGCCTAGTGGTTACGATGCCTTGCTCCTAAGCGCGAGTTCACAGGTTTGAGGCTCCACTGGATCCCCATTAGTGGGTTATCTTGGTTGCTATATAAATGTGCGGCGTTATGAAAGGCTGATTATGGTGCTTCTGCAACTGAAAGACCGTTGGAACCCTTTTTTTGAAGCGAAGGGAATGTGTTCCAGGTTCAGGGTTTCTATCTTGTCACAATATCACCTAACCTGTTGACAGTGGTGTGAACCCAATGCCCTCCCTCATCTCATCTCATCTGATATACTGGTATTAAAGTTTAGCACTTGCAGATGAAGAATAAATATATATATATTTCTCTATATATAATTTTTTTTCAATTTGTTTGTTTTCAGACATCAATGTTGAGCACATGCAGCTTCTGCTGTTTTTCTTCCATGGTCTCTCGCTCCTCCAGAAGAAGACCCTGCTGCTGCAGTTCGGCCAGATGATCATCTCCATCAGCGACGCCATCGACCACACGTAAGGACCATTCTTCAAATGGATAGATTTATCTATATTTTACCGAAAAAAATATTGAACTGAACCTTACTTAACAAATAAAATTGTATTGAATATGAAAAGAAAAAATGAGATTGAAGTGAATTTTGTTTAAAAAAATGGAATTTAACTGAATTTTACTTGAAATAGAGAATTGAAATGAATTTCACTAGACATATATAGTTGAACTGAATTTTATGAATTAAATGAAATTGAACTGAAATTTTATTGAAAAATAAACTGAATTTTACCAAGCACATAAGATTCAAACACATTTTACTAAAAAACGAAAGGACTTAAATCTGTGGCTTTTGAAATTAATTCTAAGTTATGGACACTAAATAATAATAATAATGATTATGATAAAAATAATAATAATAATAATAATAATGATAATGATAATAATAATAATAATAATTATAATAATAAAAATAATAATAATAATGATAATAATGATAATGATAATAATAATAATGGTAATAATTTACATTTGATATAGCGTCCTTTCCACCTATACTATTCAAAAGAGGGCTTTGACTTATACATAATGAAAAGAAGGTTCCAGGCAATAATTTCTCTTTTGTTCTTGTTTTCTCAGGACGCTGGTTCACACCATCCCGTTGCCGATCTCCCGCGTGCTCCTCATCTTCGACTACCTCCTGCATTTCTTCTACGACCCCCCAGCTGCCCTCATGGAACAGGTGAGGTCATGACCTTTGACCTATGACCGCTAAGGGGGTCACTGGTGTAAAAGCAGAAATATTCTTTTCCTCATCAATGCTCAATACAGCAAAAACCTGCCTGATGATGTCAATGAAATCTTTTGCCAGTACAGGCAGGAGTTGCATCACCCATAAATGTTTAACATTTTCTCTATAAATCATTGTCTCGACATAAAGAAAGATTTTATAAAATATTTGAAGGAGAGTTATTGCTAGTGTTCTGGTGAATATTTCTCTTTTTAATCTTTTCCCTAATACGCCTACGCCTCAAAAGATTCACCAAATTTGTCAAGCAGCTTTTGGCTGCTAATGAGTATTAATGCTAAAATACAACTCTGCACAGGTTGTGTTCACTATAAGGGAAAAACTCACTTAAATTACTCCTTTGATAAATTTATGAGAAACTCTGACCCAACATTAAATGTATGCCTCTCATCCAAGTCTTCTACAGATGTTGATTATTGAAAAAAATCTATATAATTTACTTCCGACTAAAGATTTTTTACCAATATTCTGAATAGTTCATTCTTTAAAATGAATTTTATGAATTTTTCTGAGTATCTCATCTTTTCTTGAACTTGATTGTAAAAAAACATTTTTCACTGATACTAGGTACAATGGAACCTGTTTGGCGCCCACACTGGTCAGCCAATGGACCAATCAGGAGACAGTCTGAACAAGACGTACTTCCTCTGCCGAGACGTCGAGGAAAACTACAGCAAGAACATGTCCATAGAGGAGAAGTCTGGTAGGTGGCGCCACCTGTTGTAAAGTGTTTTTCGAGGCCTCCTTCAGAATTTACCCTTTCATGTCTTGAGTCAATTTAGTCAATTCAATATATATTTTAAAACGATATGGTGCGATACCTCACTTTATTGATAAAATACTTTTTCTCATTCAATACCTATATTTGGTATTGTATTGAGTACCGGTACCCAGGGATACAGATGGTTAATTTTAAAACAATCTGATCCCCTATTGATATTTTAAAAATTATACAATATCTTAACCATATGTTAACTACTACTCCGATCAGCCTGCGGTGATTAATTAATCAAGTGGCATTTAACTGCCTGTTCTTGTGTAGCTCAATTACTATTAGGTTCTCATTTTTGATATCCTAAAAGGTTACTGTTAAGCATATCGTTAAAAATAATTAGAAATGATTCAATACTTTTCCTTATTGATATACTGTATACCGTGTTAATATTGCGGCAGTTTAATTAATGCGTACTTTGCGCACCCATGGAGTCCGCAATTATTAAACTGCGCACTATTATTTGGATATTGGATCCCTATGCTTGTACTGTTGAACACACTGAAATGATAGCTTGTCATTCAACATAAAGACCCTTCGCGGCCTATCTGCTGGTACTTAGTTCAATTACAATGTAGACGATCGAGTGTGGTCAAACCACTAATCGGAGTTACTGATTGCAACCAAGATAACACTGTTCACGGTGGCCGGTGACGAAATGAAGATTGCACTTGCCTGTAATACTGACTTTCCTAGGGGGCTGGCTGGCTTGAATTTAGCAGCGCCACCCTTCCCAAAAGCTGGCCGGCCAGGTTGCACACCCTTGGCGCCCCCTCAAACAGCTTGAGCTGGAGGTTATGAATGCGCAATAATTAAACTGCGCACCAAAGGCAGTTATCTGCTGAGCGCATTATTTTATATGCGCAATATAAACACGGTATACAGTATCGAATAACGATCAACATCCCTACCAGTACCTATCCCTACAAAAAAACAAATTTCAATTATACTTTTTTCCTTTGTAAGTTTTCTGAAAGTTTTCAGTATTTCTGTGATTTGTTTGCAGCCTGTCCTATGAAGCCTCGATTCTACAACCTGGCCCCAGCGGACTACACAACACAAGATACTCCCAAGATAGATGGACTGGTAAGAATATTTCCACAAATACAACCTTCAAACAATTTGTGGCATCCTCAGAAAAACCAATGGATCTTTTGGAAAATGATAGTTGTTGTTGAATTTAAGTAGTTATCAATTTTGTAGAATAAGAAACTCAATAAATCTGGATGGGAAACAGTAAAGTGACTAACAGTAGTAAAATATTTTTAATCGTGGAGTCACCAAGGGAAAGCAACTTTCATGTTAACTCTATTACAGTAATGTCTACAGTTTCACTCCTTCACTGAACAACTTAAATCAGAATCACCTGAAATGACTGCTGGTCTGGTGAAATTGTCGATTATACCATTTTTCTGAAATATTTTCCGCTGTTTTCAGGGGTGTAGTTTCATCCTGAGTAACCCAGAGATCCTGGATTACAACAAGTTCTATGACGCCTGCATCCGGCTCCTGGCCGCAGCCTCAAAGTGTGACAAGATCCCAGAGAGACCGCTCAAACTACTGGTGGGTAGCTGCTCTGCTAGGAATAATATTGATAATTAGGGATACGGATCATTATTCGATACATCAGTAATATTGATTATCGCTAAGGAAAAGTATCAAATCATTTCAAATTGTTCTTACCAGTATGCTTAACCCATTAATGCTTAGAGTTCTTTTAGAAATTGTCGTCTGCATCTAAATTACTTTTGACAATAACTGAAGAATTGAAAATAATTTTACAAAATATTTGAAGGAGAGTTGTTAGTAGTGTTCTCATCAACATTTCTCCTTCAATTATTTTCCCAAGTATGATGTCGGTTGAAAGATTTGATCAAAATTGTCAGGCCGCTTTTGGCTGCTGTGAGCGTTAAAGGGTTAATGATAACAGTTTAGGATACGAGAAAGAAGAGCCTACTTGTAATTGAGCTACACAGGAACAGGCGGCAACTTGATGACATTGAATTAGATTAATAGCACATGCTAGACTATCACATTCTTTAGACTGTTTTCTGCTGATGACCGAGTAAGAATTGGTCTAAAAGAGCCAGTAAGTCTATTTCTTAAGTCAGGCCACAACATAAAATGAATAAATGTGAAATGGGAGGAAGACTCATAAAATACATCAAATAATGATAATGATATGATAATAGTATTAACCCATTAGCACTCAGACTTTCTCTAAAAAGTATCGTCTGCTTCTCTCATGTTTTTGAAAATAACTTTTGAATAAAGCGAAAGTTCAAAAGGAATTTGAGGGAGAGTTGTTGTTCGGCTTCTGTTAAACATTTCTCCTTCAAATGTTTTCAAGAAAATGCTTTTGTAAGTAAAATATATTCAAAATCACCAGGCCTCTTTTGGCTGCTCTGAGCATTAATGGGTTAATAGTATTAGTACTGATATCAATAGTAAGCAGAAAGTTTGAATTTTGTTTGTAACTTTTCCTGTTATCCTATTCACAGGATGCGTGCGCCATACACTACCATTTCATCATCTGCTGATGGCCTACCTGCTATTGATAATAATGATAGTATTTATAATATTAATAAAGTTGATATCAGTAATAACAAGAAGAATTGAAACTTCTTTCTATGACTTTTCCCGTTATCTTATTCTCAGGATGCGTGCGCCATACACTATCATTTCATCATCTGCTGGCGCCTGGTGGCGTGCCTGCCGCTCTCGTCCGAGTACCTCCAGGCACTAGAGAGCGGCAATCTCCAGATGAGCGAGCCTTACATTCTGCAAATTCATTTCTTTGACTTTTCCCGTTATTTTATTCGCAGGATGCATGTGCGATACACTACCATTTTATCATCTGCTGGCGCCTGGTGGCGTGCCTGCCGTTCTCGGCGGAGTACCTCCAGGCACTAGAGAGCGGCAATCTCCAGATGAGCGAGCCGTACATTCTGCAAATTCATTTCTTTGACTTTTCCCGTTATTTTATTCGCAGGATGCATGTGCGATACACTACCATTTTATCATCTGCTGGCGCCTGGTGGCGTGCCTGCCGTTCTCGGCGGAGTACCTCCAGGCACTAGAGAGCGGCAATCTCCAGATGAGCGAGCCGTACATTCTGCAAATTCATTTCTTTGACTTTTCCCGTTATTTTATTCGCAGGATGCATGTGCGATACACTACCATTTCATCATCTGCTGGCGCCTGGTGGCGTGCCTGCCGCTGTCGGCCGAGTACCTCCAGGCACTGGAGAGCGGTAATCTCCAGATGAGCGAGCCGTACATTCTGCACACGCTGCGCTGGGCGCCACGCATCAGCCATAAGGCATTCTCGGGATGGACCAAGGTAAGCAGACTACTTTATTAACCAAATAATGTCTAAAAATTTGTTTGTTTCGTGTAACTCAACCCTAACAAGTTTTTACTGAAAAAAAGTCCCTACCCTTAATTTAAGAAAAGAGGTAAAATACAGTGAAACCTCAGAGATGTGAACACCTTGAGACCAGGGCAAAAGCTTTCGCATTAGGGAGTGTTCACATCTCAGAGGTCTTTTCATAATTTAAATGACACAAATGGGACCGGGAAATTGTGTTCACATTAGGAGGTGTTCACATTTCTGGTGTGATCACAATGAGAGGTTTCACTGTATAGTTTGCTTCTAAGGGCATTGTAATCATTTTTCGTTGTTTTCGTTGCAGGACTGCCTTGTCAAGCAAGGCCTGACGATGCAGAAAGCTGAGGCTCTGTTGAGCAGTACCTGTAAGGTCACGGAAAGTGTCAGCTTCGACGTCAGACTGGCCTTGAACTTCATCCAGGATCAGGTAAGGTCATCACCTAGGTTACAGGTGCTATATTCCATATTGCCTAATACTGCTGTTCTCAGAGACCTACATGGATGTTTCCATTATCCATATGTTGAAAATTTTGGTATTCAGTATTGTAATTTCTGAAGCTGCTAAACTCAACAAAATTGGGTCTGTGTGAGACAGACACTATCATTAAAGATATAGTTACGGTATCGTATCATTAAAGAGATATTGAAATAATATCCTCTCGCAAAATTACCAATAGAAAGGTACCAATCTCTTCCCATTTTGATCTCAATATCTCTGTTAGAGGCCTTGAAAGCACACACACGCGCACATACACACATGCACACACACAGACAGACAAGAGAGTTGGCTATAAATGAAACAATGCACCCTAAGCCATCAACATGCTGTATAAGTTATATAATATATTCACACTCCCTATGCTGTTAGAATTTAGCAAAAATAAAAATGGTTGTGCCTTAGGTTGAAGCCGAGGTTGGCCAGTTTGAGGCGCTACCAACTAAAGAGTTGACCAATTGTGTGAGGATACCTTTTGCATATATATATATATATATATATATATATATATATATATATATATATATATATATATATATATATATATATATATGTATATATATATATATATATATATATATATATATATATATATATATATATATATGTATATATTTGTGTTTTAATTATTGTAGATGGCCGTTATGCCACTGGTTGGCCAGGGAGAGATACTACCAGCTAAAGAGTTACCCAGTCTCTCCACCATCTACATGCTGGATGCTGTCATTGCTAAGGTCCAGGTAGCCCTGGATGATTGCTTCACAAAGTCAATGGTGAGTATTATACCTCTTCGTCAAGGGAGGGCTGGCCCCGATAGCCTATTGGTCTAGTGTGCAGCCACTGTCTCTCACCACTGAGATCTCTTCTCCAGGTTGTTCACATTTGCCGATCTTATGAAATTCTTGTCCACTTTAAGTCATGTGACATACTAGCATGGTCTTAGCCAGCAGGGCGTCTGGGTGCCTTTTTGGACACCCAAACCCTTAAAAAGAACCCCTCAGGACACCCAATTGTGTGGAATTTCTAAAAGTCTCAGTCTAAAACTTATAATTGAATTTTTTCATCTCCTTATAATTCCCATGACATTGGTTAAGGATATCATGCCTTATTTTGATGAATTTATATATGTTTATGGTTGAAATATGAGTATATTGTGATCCCCCTTAAAAATTTGGACGCCCCAAAATTTTACAACTGCCAAATTTAGGCACCCAGTTTCTAAATCCTGGCTAAGACACTGCATACTAGTATGAAGATGAACCTTTTATTGAACATAACATTCTAACAGCCAACTGCAGATTTTTCAAAGTAAGTTGTGGGTCTTTTAAATTGACAATCCAGGCTCTTCTATAAATGAATTTGATTATCTCACACACATATATGCGTGCATGGTTCTCAAGGTAATGTTACCACAAATGCATATATTTGTGTGTGGCATTAGAAGGGTTAAAATGACTAACATACAAGCAGGATTTGTAAAATCTGGAAGCAGGCATTCCCTGTACTGGCAAGAAAATGAACGAAAGTAAACCTCTGGTTATGGGTAAAGAAGATGGCTATTTCATTTAACTGTTTCATGTGCCACTGATGCTAACTACCTTGAAATGTAACACATGCAGTTGCCTCTGTGGATGACAAGTTTGTTGTTTATGTTGTTCAGGTTGACACAGACCCCCACAAGGCCATGGAGATTGCCCAGGACCTGCTCCCAGCAACCTTCCTGCTTATTGAAGCCTACACAGTCTTTATCAGGTAAAAACAAGACAATTAATAATAAATTTGTTAACCCAGTCACACTCAGAGTTCCTATAGGGAGTATCGTCTGCTACTTTCATACTTTTGAAAATAACTTGATAATTAAGGGAATGTTTGCAAAATATTTGAATGAGTATTGTTTTGTGGCTTCTGGTTAACATTTCCCCTTGAAATATTTTCCAAAAAATGCTTTTGTAAGTGAAATATTTCCAAAATCGTCAGGCCTGTTTTGGCCGCTCTGAGTGGTAATGGGTTAAGTAAAAAACAGACCATAATGTTATATTTGCCATGTGTCAATGTACAATGTATATTGTACACTACTGCTCTGCTATACAAAAGGTAAAAAAGCTCTCGGCAACCTTCCTGCTGATTGAAGCCTACGCAGTCTTTATCAGGTAAGAACAACACAGTTAATAAAACTTTCATTTTACCCCCAAAATATTATACCCTGCAGTGAGGCTACTTTTGTGATGCTTAATGTCTTTCTCATCAGAAGATCTTTCAGGCAATATATACTTTGTATTAAGACTAAATTGTCAAATAAGTCTAAGAAATTAACCCCACAAGCCATCTTAAGACTTTCGTGAAGTGGGCACAGTGTGAAATGTGTCTTATCATATTTGTACACTTTTATCTGTAGC